>PVIJ01003092.1:0-142833 GCA_004024925.1 Scalopus aquaticus | reverse complement strand
CTATGCTGATGGTGCAAGGGTCAATTGGTGGTAAGAATTCTGTGCGGACTACACCTGAGAGGAGAAAGCAAACATTGTACAAAAATGAACAATGATGTAAAATATATATATTGAATATATATATATATATATAAATAAACAAACTAAATTTTTTTGGGGAAAAAAAAATGTTCGAACAACTCTGATTGTGGTTTCAAACTGAGAAGTTATGTGACACCATGGTTACCCAGATGTCCTGGGCAAAGGAGATTTGGATCTTTTAAAATAAGCACCAGAACATGACTGATCTTAAATCACCAGACAAGGATAAAAGCTACAGGAGATTCTTATAAAGCCTGTAATTATAGTCAACAATAGACTTTGCATTACAACGCATGTATAATTAAAATTACCAATATATTTCTTCAGGCTAAATGGTGTGTCATCCGTATTGACATAATATAAAATAAATTTCAATTCTTGCCTCTATGTATAAATTCCCTCCACAAAATGTAAAACAATAGAAGACCCAAACAGGAGGAGGATTTGGAGCCCATGTAACATGATGGAAAGACTGAAGGCACAGTTCTGTTTTAGCGTTAATTCTCCTTTTTTAACAAGTCATAAACAGTATTTCTTTAGTTTCCAGGAAACCAGTGTTCCTCCCAGCTGAAGAATTCTGACTCCATGGGACCAAATCACAAAGGTAAGAATAATAAACCAGCATTACCTATATATTCCCTCCACAAGGATTAAAATTTTCTTCCAGGGCCTCCGTGTCCGAGGTTGACCATAGACAATGGCATCTTTCAATAACTTCTCTAAACTCTGCATATCTATAGCACACGAGAAAAGAATTTCAACATAAAGCACTTTCCTCTTTCCTAAATTTATTCTAAACATGCAAATATGCATTTCTTCTTCAGGAAGTAGGGCAGAAGAAGATAGTGCATGATGGGTGAGCTACCACTATCTTGAACTGATATCTAAAATGTAACAAATGTTTAAAACCATAGACTCTCTATTAAATGACAGTGATACTACTGGTTTGGTTGGTTATCAAGTTTATGAAATGACCAAGTTTCATATAAATTATCTTGCCATTCAGTTAGCGTTTGTGTATTTATAGAATCAACTTTATCTCTAATTCTGTCTAGTCACTCAGAATTAAATGCATAAAGAAAACCAAATACTACAAATACATATACCACATAAAAGGCAAATGTGTGGGGATTCTCAAAGTGCTACTTCCTTGCACTTAGGATATATTCAATAAGAGCCTGTTAAGTAGCTGTCTTAGCAGTGGATTAAAAATATACCAGTTTGGGCACGCAGGAATCTGTATGTTGAGTTTGTTCCATGTTTGACAGGATCATCTGTCTTTATACAAATAAGACTTTTAAATCGTATCTTATTGACTTACCATTCATTTATAAAACTAAAACTACAGGAGTACAGATGTACACCTCAATATGTACACATGCTCCACTCACTCTGCTGTGCCAAATCACTGCCACACTACTCTTTCTATCTGCACAACCAAATTCAATGGTTCTGTTGACCCTTCAGGTAGTTAATAAACCTAGGAAAAAATTTTAAGTGCTACCACTAATGAGGAGAATCATTTAGTTGTTAAAGATAAAGGCTTTGATGACCACTGTTACCACCATTATAGACTTTGTACTTGAAATATTTGCCCTCAAATAATGCCCTGGGGTTTACTGAACAGCAATGGGGAACACCCCATCATAAAATCTGGTTTTATATTCTTTATAGCTTATCACTGAAGGAAGAGTATACAATACACGTTATGCTCTTTTCATAAATATGGACTTTGGTAGAAAAGAGAAATAAGGTAATAAAAACATATCACAAACACAGTTATCTAGCCAAAGGTTGGTGTGATTGGGTTTATACCTTCAGCTATTTGTAACAGAACAGTGTGCCTGCTACCTAACCCAGGGAGAGGAGATGGCCCCACTGAAGTAAACACCTCCTGATCTGAAGACGATAGTCCTGCTGCAAGGGCAATATGTGGCAAGCAGCAGGAAACCAGTAAAAATGAGCTCATTGTTTCAGTTTCCGCTACACACACATACATATACATACTAGCAGAGAAAAATAAACATGGATTCAAATTCTTAGATGAAAGGAAGTATCTTTAGCCGCATGCTGGAAATATAATCTGTATACTTTACTGGAAAAAATTCATCCTCTCTCATACTATCCTCTCTGAGTGCCATGAAAATTAAAGGTTTAAATTAAAAAATACACCATAAGACTACCAGAAGAAAATGAGAATAACCATATAATCTTAGAATGGAAAGGCATTATATAAAATCCAAAAGTCATGATAGTAAATTTGACAAAATATTGTAATAAGTTCCATAGAAGACACTACACACAAAGTTAAAAATAAATCTTAAAATATTGCAACATAAAAGAATAATATAAAGGGTTCTTACAGTCAGTAAAAAAGAAAAAAGTCTGAAAACTGCTAATTTACAGAGTAAAAAATACAAATATAGTAACTGTATATAAGAAGGTACTTAACATCTAATAATCAAAGAACTAAAAATAACTTGCTGTTTACTTATTAGGTAAGACTAAACACAATTCAAAATGGTCTATGTTGGCCAGTTAGTAGAAAGAGTCATGTTGTTAAGTAAAAGTCTGTACCATGCTTGAAGGCAATTTGGAAAAATATAAAAAAAACTACCTTTTTAATCAGGCATTCTGCGACTAGTAGGAATTTATCCTAAAACACTATCAGACCACTGAGCAAAAATGAGTGAAGCTAACACTCTTTGTAGCAGAAAAGTTTTAGAAACAATCTCAGTGACCAAACTGTGGGGTGGACTGAATTAGGGTATATCCAGTCACTAGCTTGCCACCCTGGCATTAGTGGGGAGGAGAATCCCACAAACTGCCAAACAACATCCATCATGCATTGTAAAAAGAAAATAGGACTTAAGTGTTTAATAAATCCATTTACATAAAACAAAATAGTTCTTCACTCTCATTGCAAAACATTTTGGACAAGACAAAGATAAAAGGGAGAAAATGACTGCCATTCACAAACCTTCCATCCAGAGGTACACACCTAACATTTTGGTGAATATTCTTCTAGACTTTTGTCTGCACATGTACACAATTTGGAGGAAAACGGGTAATCTTTGGTAGAAGTTTGGCAATCTTTCCTCCCTACATGTGAGTATTCTAATTACGAAAGTCACACATTTTATTGTAAATGGTTATCTTAGTAATATACAAAGATATTCCCATTTTGAGGGAAAGTTATGGCTTAGAACCAACATTCTCTATCCTTCTATAACAACTGTTAACATACTTATTTTATCTGTTCACTGCATCGTAACAGTTGGTTTATTCATTATCCAGAGAGATCCTTGCAATCAGAGATCCTGCTTTATCTCATTACCACTAGTGTTGTCACAAGATACACCACAGGCATTAGTAAATGCACACTGAAAAAGTGACTTATAAACCAGGAAGATGTTAAAGTTGAAAGTCAAATAAAAAAGGAATGTTATATATTCTACCAAAAGGCTTCTTCCTCTATCTTTATTCTAATGGGGAAGACAGTTAACGTTTAAAAGACTGAGCCAGATGATATTTAACACCTCCTCCTTCATTTATGTTTTCTATTATTAATATAACTAATGTTACCACTGCTACTAACCCAAAGAATGTTAAACACTAAGGCTGGCAGTGAATCCCACCACAAACTCACTATTGTGCTTGAAAACCCGAATGGTTGCTCCAGAGAGTCTGGCTCCCAGAACCAGTGAGGCATGATTCAGTTCATCACTCAGAATCAGGCACCCCTGCAAAATCACAAGCATAGGGAAGGAAGAAGCTGAGGGGAAGGTTTGGTTACACAGATTACAAAATTCTAAAATCATTAATAATTATGTCTTATTAAGGAAAGCCTGCACAAACCCCAAAGCTATCAATTCCGAGAAGAAAAAAATACATGATATATTTTTTATTTACGGGATAACGTGTTTGGAGGAGAAGGCAGCCAAGGGAGTTGACACCTATGGAAATAATGTACTTCTCTTAATCTTTTTTTCCCTTGACCTGTAGTGTAGGCTTCCATTTATACTTAAAATCCCTGAACAAGCTTTTACTTTAATTTGTAAACATGAGTTTCTGCTTAGATAAGAAAAGGCTTAAATTTTGGTTTCTATTTCTTTCTCTTTCTTACTCTTTTATATCTCATGGGGTCTTCAATTTGTAAGATCTGAAATCAGAAGCAGCTTTTCTCTGCCAACAACCACCTCAAAATGGTCAGTTAGATGAAAAACAGGAAATAAATGACAAGCTGCCACAAGAATATAGAAGATACATATACATACATATATGTGTGTGTGTGTGTGTGTGTGTGTGTGTGTGTATGCACATTATTATAAAATACTCTTGGATGGACACTTAAACTTATAAAAAGTTATTTGTCTGAAATTTTTACTGTGCAAAGTTTTTATTATTATTAAGATTTTTAAAAGCTACTTTCCCTTTTTTACTGAGGTAACATTAAGTTTCAGTAGTTTCTCATCTCAGGAACTGTATGCTTCATGCCGTATCCACCTCCAAATTAGGCCTTGGTTTCTAAGACCATCCTCCAATAAATGGAATCAGGGCTCAAGTGAACTGGTTGATCCTAAGGTTAGGAGTGGGAAGAAAGAACCTGGAGCATCTTGTCATGCTACAAAGAAAGTGCTTTTTAAAAAATGGACAGGTATATGCACATTCAGTCCACTTGAAAGATCTCTCAATGGCCAAAACTGGAAAACCTGAACAACAAAATAAAAGGCAATCACGTTGGACCCGAGTAATAAATTATTCATGAGTCTAGACTGATACAAACAAAGGAGAAGCAACAATTCTTCCTTCAACAAAAATTCCAATTAAGAAGCGTGGCTGGGGACTCCCCGGTGGCGCAGCGGTTGAGCGCTGCGCTGTGGAGCTGTCGGCAGCGGCGACGTGAGTTCGACGCCCGGCCCGGGAGAATCCCACATGGCGCGGCGGACCTCTCCTGCCTCGCCTGCTGCTCCCCTCAGCAGTGTATTTCTGATCTGCCTGTTCTGCTCCCCACTCTGTCTCTGGTGAACCCTCTCGCCGCCCCACGCCTCTGGCCTGTACCCCCGCTTGTATGTATAAATAAAATAAAATCTTTAAAAAAAAAAAAAAAAAAAAAAAAAAAAAAAAAAAAAAAAAAAAAAAAAAAAAAAAAAAAAAAAAAGAAGCGTGGCTGGAAGAAAGCAGAAAATCACCACCAGAATACCAAGGTAACAACTGCCACAGCCAAGACCCACAGACAGTTTGTCAAAATCAGCAGAGAGACATTTTATCAGAAGTAAGATATTTATGTAGTCCTATCTCTGCCATAACATTTGGCAACCACAAAGGGAATAATAAGCATACAGTGTAATATACTAACTGAAACTTAGTCAAGTGATCAAAGTTAATATCATCAGTAATATTTATCGAAATCATATGTTCTGTGATGGACCCATGACCTCAGTGGCAGCCTTCTCAATAATGCATGATCTTAATCAAATCGTGACAAACCAGCAGATAAACCCAAATCAAGACATTCTACAAAATAAGTGGCCAGTGCTCTGTTCAAGAGTCAAGGTCATGAAAGACAAAGACAGACAGGAGTTGTTACACAGTAGAGTAGAAGAGTGGGGAGACAACTAAGCTGGGTGCAGGTTCTCGACTGCATCCTGAATAGAAAGATGGCATCAGTGGAAATTCTGGTGAAACTGAAAAAGGTTTGTACTTTAGTTAATATGCTAAAGGCTATGCTAGGTTTGCCAAATGTTCCAATATTATGTAAGATGTTAACACAGAGGGAAGCTGAATGAGGCTGTACTACAGGGTACTCTTTTGCAACCCTCTTCTGTAAGTTTCAATATATCTTTGCAAAAAAGCATTATAAGTGAAAAAAGTGAAACTGGGAAAAAATGAAGAGGTTTTTAGCTTTCTCTTTGCTAGATATTAATGTTAAGATGAGAATAAATAACCTTGAGGATCTTTTCAAGTTGATAGTGCCAATTTGCAAAAATGTAATTTACAAAGTCTCTTTTCTACTGCTTCTATTTTTTTTTTAAGATTTATTTGTTTTTGCATACAAGCTGGGGTGCAGGCCAGAGGTGTGGGGTGGTGAGAGGGTTCACCAGAGACAGAGTGGGGAGCAGAACAGGCAGATCTACTGAAGTATACCGCTGAGGGGAGCAGCGGGCGAGGCAGGAGAGGTCTGCTGCGCCATGTGGGAATCTCCCCAGCTGGGCATCAAACGCCGGGCATCATACTCATGCCGCAGCCGCCACCCGACAGCTCCATAGCGCTGTGCTGCACTTAACCCATGGCGCCACCAGGGAGGCCCTCTTTTCTACTGCTTTTTCACAAGCTCTACCTTCAGGAAATAAAACGTGTGTGTGTGTGTGTGTGTGTGTGTGTGTGTGTGTGTGTGTGTGTGTGTGTGTGTGTGTGTGTGTACACTTAGCCCACGTATCTCTGACGAATGTGCATTACAGTAAGGACAAGTATTAGGGCATTTTCACATTTTTCTACATAGGAAAAACCACCTATTAAATGAATTCACAAAATAAATGTTCTTTCTCTCATAATCTTAAACTTTTATGGGGTATTTATTAAAATTCCTTCAAAACTATATGAAATGAAGGAAGCAAGAGCTATCTAATGGAAAAGGATGAGGGTTCTAGCAAGAAAAGCTTCAACTGCTATATCTCTATAGGATATACTTACCCAAAAGTTTGTACTAGAAATATCTCTGGTCCAACAATATTTACTCTACGGTTTACATAGCTGCTGGGTTGCTTACCAAATCAACAAAAATAGATACATACATATGAGGGAGCTACAACAAAGACAGGCAAGTCTTACTTTGCCAACAAGAGCAGGTATGTTCATTGAATTGGTTGCAAATCCCATGCCGTATGCCATAGCAGCTTCTACTCCCAAGAACCTTGCCACAAGCTTCTCTAGTTCTTCGTGTTTGTCCAGATTTCCTGTGTGAAGAAGTTAATGAAGTCAATGCTGCCAAATCCCAAGTGTAAGAATTACTCAATACTTTATAAAATGAAATCGTACTCTATACGTTATAATCTTTTAAGAGTGAGGTGTCAGTATTATGCAGAGTCATGGCTCATAAAGAACACAGTAGTTGAATAAATTCAGATTCAGTACAGGTGGTGGAATTTCTGTAAAAAGGGTTGTCAACAATTTCTCCCAAACCAGTTGGGAGAATGCCTTAAGAGAACTGGCAACAAGTGTTTTTATACTTCAAAAGTTCACTGCCACATACAAACTAACTAGTCTGTTACAAAGACATTGTGGAGAGAGGGGCTCTGCAGGGTACAAGACTATCACCAGGAGGAAGGGAGCAGAGATGTGGGCAGCGCTCAGCTGACCCCACCATCCCACCACCCCACTCACCCCAGCTGAGTTTCTGAGCCTATGTAAAGTCATCTTGGATATTCTATCTTCATTCATTATGCCCCACACACCACCACATGGTGCTGAGATAAGTATCAAACTGTTCCCAAAGTATAGAACCATAAGCAAATAAACGTGATTCTATTTTACATGGCTAAATTTTGGGATAGTCTGCTATGTAGCAAGACAGGTTAAAAAGCACCTTCCCTCACTGAACAACACTGATCAATGAGCAGAGAGAAAAATGCTAAGAAAGAAGACTGCTGGATGCTATGTGTCCTTAAAGCTTAGGCAAATCATTTAACCTCTATGGACCTCCTCATCTTCTTATCTGCTAAACACCAACAGTAATACTTGTTTATGATGCTGTTGTGAAGATCAAAAGAAATAATATATTCAAGCACTTTATAAAATATAAAAATGTAAGGTATGACATGACTACTATGTGTCAAACTGCACAGTGCTTCCTTGACCACATCACTGGGGGCCCTGAGTGAGAATGACCCAGCTGCACTTGACAGTCTCTAAAGCCATAGGACATAATAATGAATTATTGTCTTCATTTACTAAGTTTTGGGATGATTCACAGTAGCAATATCCAAAAGTTGCCTTAGGATTTCTATGGTTATTAGGTCTCTGGAATAAATAAGGAAGAATTGTGAATCTTTCTTTAAACTAAAATAAATTCTCTTTATATAAATCTGTTAGACTTTACATTTTATTGACATATGATGATAATAAAGAGTTAACATTTATTGAATAGTTACCATATTACCAGTAATTATCATTAGCCCCAATTTACCTGCATGCCCACAGGCTCTGTAACTAGAGGTAGCACTTTTAAATACCTCATTTGCAAAGTCAATTAAGTCAACATTAAAGTTAAAAAGGAAAAAAATATTTATGGAACTTTTCTAGAGCTAAGTCTGTATGTGTAACATAATGGAAAGTATGTTGAAAGCATTAAAATCATCCATCTCTTCAGAAAAACAAAGTTAGCTGAGCTAACTTATTCAGCAAAGTATGCATCTGGGTGCTTAACAGTCTAACTCTTGTTGGTAGTATTCCCTCCTCAGTGAAAAAGTTAAGGCTAAAAATGGTCAAGTGCAGCCGCACCGCACTTACCGATCTCCTGCCGAGTGCTGCACACGCCAACACCATACTCCTCTAGAACTCTGGCAGCTGCTTCTTGACATGATCCAGTATTTCGTGCAAATCCAAGATAGTTGTAGGAACCCATGTTTATAACACCTTTAATTATATTTCCTGTGTACCTGTATTTCAATATAATAAAAGGTTATGAAACTCATGAGCAAATCAAACACTTACCTGTAATAATAAGTATACTGGCAATACAAAGGGAAGCAGAGGGGAAGATGCAAGAAGTAAAGAGAAAATGGTCTAACTGAAAAGAAACTGAAACTCACTACCAATTAGGAAAATGGAAGTTAAAACAAAATACCAATTTTTACTTATCACAGTGATAAGATTTAAAAACGGGTCATATCCAGTGCTGACCAGTCAGTACCTTTTTTATAGAGGGGGCAACTGAGCAATACTTATCCACTAAAAAAGACACAGATGTTCTCTAACTCAGCATTCCCACCACATGCATATGAAAGGATACATGCATAAGGACCCTTTAAGAGTCACTACATGATTTACCAAGTCCCTTCCTCAGGCACACAGACCAGTGACATCCCATAGGTAGAAGCTCAGCCACTCTGGGCCCCTAAATGAGAGCTAGATGGTTCAAAGGCCCCACAAACCTAAGATGGACATGAAGTGTACACAAGAAATAAGTTGCAGCTGTTCTGACTCTGAGATTTAGGGGTTTTTAATACAGAATGATGATGATACACCCCAACCTGCTAGTTACTATACACATTTGTATACTGAACAATTCTAAGAACTATAAATAATGAGGATGTTACTGATATACAAACAAATAAAAAATGCAAGATGTAAAATGATTTCTATAGTAGGATCCCATTTTTGTCAATCAAAAACTACTAGTGCATAATCCCAATAGATACGCCCAATGCATACTGTTAGAAAATGTTTGAAAAGAAAGAGGCTAAGAGTATCACACTGAAGTGGCTTTACTGAAAGTCCAAGAGGGACGACCCTCTGCGGGCTGAGTGAGAGACGTGACAGGAGATCAGGAATTGGGTTTTTATAGGATAAGGCCCTGCTGGAATTCTTTTCGTGCACAGGGCCTGGGAGGTGGGGGTCTCCTCTGCAGGGGCAGAGGTCTCTACTGCCAGAGGGGTGTTCTGGGATTTAGTGTCGGGGCAGGGGTCTCAACTGTAATTCTTAATTGCTGGTAGCATAGCTTATCTCTGGTGCCTCTGGTGCTAGCCCATGATGGGGATGGGGATGGGGAAGCACTTAGTGATGGGCCAGTGAGTGCTCTCTTCACATACCCCACAGGAAAACATCTGGAGGGACAATACCTGACAAACTGATCACAACACTCCACTGTGGGTCAGGAGGGTTTGTGCAGGAATGGATTTACAGAGGGATAGTAGCTGTCACAGGGGATTTTTAGTTTATTTGTATTATTTGTTTTTGTTTCTAATAAAGGCAATACAACCACGGAATACTTTAACAATCTAAACCATAAAAAAAATCTTATGGCTATTAAGAAGTTTTTTAAACTATTCAATCCATTTAACATACACGTTACATACAAATATGTAACATTCACTCTATTTAATACGACATACATCCTTGAATCATTTGAGAAATAAAAACATTCAGAAAGAGATAAATTCAGACATTTGATTCTAAGTGGCATAATAGAAGAGTTTTTCTGTTTTTTAATAAGTCAAATTTTATTTTCAACTATATCCAACATAGTATCAAATGTAATAGAAAAAATGTATTTAAAATTTTCAAAAACAGTAATATGCAAGGAAACTAATCATATTGTATTGTACTCAACTTCTGTATCTATTTTAACAGAATACTTAATTTGCAGTAGAGTGTTTTTCTGAACTGAAGAAATTCTTTTTGTTGTTGTCAAATAATTTCCTGGGAGGTGGTGAAATGGGTAAAGGGGATCAAGAGGCACACATTTCCAGTTATAAAACAAGCAAGTCATGGGGTTGTAGTGTACAACATTGGCTCCACAGGCAGTAAGATGCACTGCAGTTTTGAAAAACTGCTAAGAATAGATGGGGAATAAACATACTGTGGTGATCACATCATACAAATGTCAAATTCTGATGCACACCTGAAACTAACATAATGTTGTATGCCAATTATACTTCAATTAAAGAAAGGAAGAAACCAGGACTCACTTGAATGACCAGTTGTAATCATGAGACTGCCTCTCCATGATGTCCACCCTGGCTCCAGGCACACTACAGATGGGTCGATTCCAGTTGTCTCTAATCCTCATATAAAGGTTCCTTGTATAGAAGTTTTCGAAATCCTGATACAATGACACAAAGTCCTGCCAACAAATGGTGAAATGTTATAAATTTAACTGAGTTACATTAACATTTTTTGCAACTTCCTTTTTCATATTCCAAGAGTACTTGAGAAAGAAAGGCCAATTATACTTACTTAACTGATTTGAAAAAACATTCATTCTCTGTTTAAAACAACTCTTAATCAGTAAAGGTCACTTAGCTTTGATGGTTGACCTATAGAAATATCTGACTACATGAATGCAGAGTCAAAGAATCCAAACTTTAAATGCATCACAATAGATTAAAAAGCATCACAATAGATTAAAAACTCCTTAAATAAAGCTGAGCAGTCATAAAATACTCCTAGGCCTCACAAAAGTAAAAACTTACTTGTAATGTTCTGTCATTAAATGGTTTTCCTTCCTAATAATCTCAAAAAAGACTGTTCTTCCCGTTCACTCCAGTAACATGTTAGAAACATTATAAAATCCCCCCTAATTCCAGATTTAGAACAATAATTTCAAATTATTTCATAGTATTGTGTATTTTCAAGGTTAAAAATGAAACAAATCCAAAGAAAAATGATAAACAAGAAACTCTAGAAGGTAGCTTATAGAAAAATACCTATCTTACATTTCTTTCCTCGGATGGGAGTTTAAAATTATACATATTTTTTCTGAAAATAAATTCCTATGATAGGGGACATAATGTCACCCTTCTTCCCTGGTATTAACTTATACTGATATTTAAATCTGTAAGAAGTAGTCACAGTGCAGATGTAATGAACACGTATTATGTTCCATGAGTTATGACCACTGTTCAGGACACACGTGACCAGACCACATGAGATGATATTCAACTCCCAAAGGAAAAAGGTAAACCAACAAAAAGAAAACCACACTACAGTTTTACTATAGTCAGCAAACTGCTGAATTTCTAGCTCTCAGATCTGAGCTTGGCACCACTCTAAATCAATCTGTTAAATATACTTCAAGTGTAATCCTTACTGTGCAAAAGATTTTCATTCTAAGGAAGATTCAACATAAAACTTTACACAATAGTCCATGACCTTGGACTCTAATGTGCCTACTAAAATAAGCATCACAATAGATTAAAAACTCCTTAAATAAAGCTGAGCAGTCAGAAAATACTCCTAGGAATTTACAATATCTGATACCATCTCTCTTGAAATTGGTGCTAACATTTACATTTTCTTAAAGGAAAATATCCATAAATAATGTGTCTATCACAGCTGGAAATTTATAACTTAAATAGTATGCACCTTTTGATAGTCTTCTCTTACACCAGGATGAATGAAAACTGGAACTGAAACATCTATATTCTAATTAAGGGCTTTCCTTCATCTATTATTCACCATGGACTTATTTCCAAAGAAAAACAGTCATCTCCAGTAAACTATACTAACTCTTCTTGATCTCATTTCTTTATAATTTTTCTGAACTGCACACATTAATATTAAAGGTATTAACCCAAATACCTGAGAGAAATAACCCCATCACAGACAAATTTTTATTAGCAACAAAGAGCATTATTTTTTGTTCTTACTGTATAAACAGGAGGGGAAAAAAATCAAGAGTCTAATCCTCAACCAGTAGGATTATCAAAAGGGTTGCAAACTAGAATGAAGTAGAGCTCTGGTTAAACCAGTGACATGACTTGTGTAGTTAGAAAGGACAGGGATGGAATGCAACCTCTGAAACTGAGACAGCCAAAATCAGGGAGCTCCACCACTCCTTACTATTTCAGTGAGAACCGGTCCCTAAGATGGGCACAGACTTGCACAGCGAAGAATCTGTCACAGCGAGGGTATAGAACAAAAGCAGATGGGACAAAAGGGCAGAAGGTGAGAAACTCTTTTTTATTTTAAGATTTATTTATTTATGCACACAAGAGCTGGGGTGTAGGACAGAGGTGAGGAGGTGAGAGGACTCACCAGAGACAGAGTGAGGAGCAGAAAAGGCAGATCTACTGAAGTACATTGCTGAGGGGAACAGCGGACAAGACAGGAAAGGTCTGCTGTGCCCTGTGGGTAGCTCCCTGGCAGGGGATTGAACTTGTGCTGCAGTGGCTGCTGATAGCATCAGAGTACTGAGAATTAACCCCTTGCGCCACCAGAGAGGCCCAAATTCTTTTTCTTATTCAAGTGGCCACAGTAGCAGTTTGACTGCAGTTAGAAGGCTTGGTAGAGAGATCTGAAGGGCAGCTAACCAAAACCCCTTCAGCTTAGTTATGAAGAGGTAAAGGGGATAGAAATGGATCACTATGTAGGGTTCAGTTATAGACAATAGAAGCATTTGTTCCAAAAATATCTCATGCACTCTAAATATTCTAAGATTAGGGTTAAACTAGGTTTAACAAAAGTTAATCTTTGCATTCATTCATTCAAATATTTTTTACTGAACACTCCATGTATGTTAGGTCCTTTGCTAGACCTGAACAGATATTAAAGAAAAAGACGGTTCTCTCTGCAAACAAGGTCAACCCACTATTCCCAACCCCCATCCTTCCACACCCCAATACCCCTCCATATCCCTCTCTTCTTCCTCCTGAGTTTAGTCAAAGTAAACTGACTTTAGTCAGTGCTTACTCAATGTTCGTTGTTCAGTAACTGAACAAATGTTTACTGAGCAGTACTTTCCAGTCCCTAAGCTAAGCACTGCAAATAAAAATGAGTAAGACACAACCTCTATACTCCCAAAGATGTAAGTGTAGTCGAAGCATACAGACAAAAATAAAGGCAAGCTTGCTCAGACAAAGTGCCTAATAGGTGACTGGCAATATAGAGTCAAGTTCAAACAGCCTTAAGGATGTACTGTTCATAGACACATTTCCCAAAGACGTTTCACAAACCCCATATATTGGCACATATCCATGCTAAGTAAAAAACAAGACCTACTTGAGACTACCCTGTATATAATTGGGCCCGAAGAACTCACAGTTAAGTGACTTCTACTAGCCTCAAAGAAAATAATTCAAATTCATGAATTGGTGAAGACCTTACAAAAGTAGTATGGACTCATTCAATAATTAGCCAATAAATACCCTTTATTGTTTATGCTTATTTGAAAGGAAGCTTCTAGAGGAACATCCCATATAGTTTAGAATAACAGTCACCACTTATTTTGGTGGCCTTAAGATCACAGTGGAAACTTAGCATGATACGGTAACAGCCGAACATGCAGCAGACCGTAGTGTGAGGAACAGGCCACCATAAGCAATGATTATAAATCTAGACTTTCCCAGAAGCCTCCAGATAAAACCTGAGTCTATGTATAAAAGGACTGGCCCCTACAACCAAGCAGCTTTCTTTGAAAAGTTGAGGAATGGCAGCCATAAGCAGGGACATATATCCTTACAGAAAAATGGCAGAGCGAGCTGATTTACTTTGTATTCAGACCAGTCTTTTAGTCATATGGGGTGAATGCGATACATGAGCAGAATCCCTAAGGAAATGTTTTACCTGCATTTTAGCAGTGAAGGGCTAGGGCCCCACTCTACCAAAGTCCAGTTTATTTCTCCCATGTAAAAACAGGTACCAGTTGTAATGGAGGAAAGCAATTTCTTGAGAATTAATGATTTCTATCACAATCTAAATTTAACTTATTGATCATGTTATATACCTAAATTTCATTTCTTTAAAAATCTATACGATAGCCAGATAATATGCTCTTTCTTCTTTACCTCCTTATTTTATCAGGTTCAATCATATACAATGATCATTTCAGCAGTTTAAAAACAGTCAAATACCAGCAACTTCAAATGATTCGATTGATGGATGAGAACATGATAAAAATAGGAGGATATATTCATGAGTTTAAGGTTAGAAAAAAATGATATAAACAAAGTACAAAAAGCACTATTTGTAAAGGATGACTGATAATTTGCTTACGTCAAAAGAATTTCTATTATCAAGACACCATACATACACTGAAAGGACAAGCTACAAAGCGGTGAAGACAGTTGTAAAATGTCTTTCAGAATACACAAAAACTTCCTAAATACCATTAAGAAAAAAGGCAGGAACTAAATAGAAAAGAACTGGCAAAGGATCTGAATACAACTGCACAAAATAGACAATTCAAATAATCACATGAGAAGGAAGGTGTTCAACTTAACTGGGAAATGGACAAATTCAAAAGAAAACCACAATGAGATATTAGTTATATGTACAATAGGACCATCAAAAATTTTAAAGTTTAACAATAGTAAGCACTGGTAAGATTGTGACAAAATGAGATTTGCCTAACACAGCTGGTCAGTGTATAAAGTGGTATAACTACTTTGATCAGTTTGAAATTGAAGGCATGAATACTCTATAGCTCTATACTTCCAACCCTGGAGAAATTCATGTCTACATACCCAGGGAACACATACCAGTTCACAGAAGCTTTACTATTCATTTACAAAAAAGTGGGAGTGGGGGGATTCAATGTCCATCAATATTAGAGTAGAGAAATAAGCTGTGGTATACTCTAACAATGAGATAATACACGCGGGTGAAGACACACACAACATGGCTGAATCCCACGTCGAATAAACATACATACAGTACACAACGCAAATCCATTTACATAAGCTCAAAAGCAAGTTTAAGTTTTACACATGCATATACAGGTGATAAAACCATGAGGGAAAGTCAGGACAATGGCTCCACCTCAGGGGAACTGGAGAAGGGATGACTGAGAAGGGGCATCCAGGGGCGTGGTTTCTAGGGTGACAGGCCACTTCTATTGATGTGGTGGTTTCTCACTGCTTACTTAACTGCTTACTTACATAAACATTCATTACATCCACATTTATCTTTATTAAACTTTCTACATATGAGCTGTATATATGTGTACATTGATTATATATAACAAAAAGGTTATAAAATAGAGTGCTTCGATTAAATAAATCTCAGACTCCACAAAAATACAAGTTCCAGGAGAGCGGAGATCACTGTTAACCTTTTTCCTTACGACTGTATGCCCAGTCCCTAGAAGACTGGCACATATTAGCTATCTGGTAAGTAGTAAAGGTATGAACAGCATTGGGAGTGGTGGAAGTAACAAAAGTTTTAAGAGTTTTGAATCGAAGTATTCACATGTGTGCATGCATGCGCGTGTGTGTGCACATACAAAGAGAGATGACTCAGTTTTCACTCGTGAAAACAAGTGTCTTTAATCTTGAAATCTTATTTTATGGCTTCATGGGTAGCGCAGAAACAGCAAGGAAGTGACTTCCTCTCAAACATTAAAAACAGGAATGAACAAACAACAAGCAGTAGTATGATTTATATGAAGAGTAGGGAAAGCTGCTACTCAGCCATGGTTCAAAAAAATTTAAGTCATCCTTTAATAACCTTTCACAGGCTATGTCACCTAATTTTCTTTATTAAATAAAGGTGAAAACAACACTTTTGGGTTATAAAATAAATATTCCCTGCTATACCATGATTTTACCCATAGGATGACTCTATTTCAACACTTTTCCAGGTGTGAGTTATTTGGGACTTTTACATTCTCTTAAATTCTGAAACAGATTTGTCATGTTTCAGCTATTTCTAGATGGAGCTTATGAGGCTACTCCTTCTCTAGCAAAGACATTGCCAAAATGAAAATTCAAAACTCTGCAGACTTCCTGACCCTGTCTTTGGTGTGCCATGGTATGTTTATTAACATCAAATGTTTTGAAATATTCTAGTACTGTAGTAACTCATGAACCATACTGGTGTGTTTTTAAAGAAAGGGCTGAGATGTGTAGTCTTGAGTGTCCGTGGGGGACAGTTCTAAAGCACCCTGCTCTATCCCAGAAAGGTAAGTGCCATAGGACCATCAAAGTACATTTTTTGTGCGAACAGTGTTAGGCTAAGTGACTGGCACACATACTGCAGAATCAGGAGGCTCAACTAGGTCACAGAAATTTTCAGAGAAAGTTGTATGTCATGGAAAGTATATTTTTTGTCTGTACAGAAAATCTGAGATTTGTTTAATTGGCACACACTATTTTTTAACCTTCTTGTTGGTTACATGTAACCAGTATACACATACACACAACACAGATGTAGAAAGGTTAATAAAAGGGAAGTATGGATATAATAAGATGAATGTATAAAATATAAAGTCCCTTACATAGTGAAAAATGCTAAAGGAAGCAAAAATCAAACAAAGATGGAGGATGTAAAATACTTGAGTCATGCTGAAATTTAGCAGGTTGGCTAGGGTAGAAAAGAGGAGGAAAAGTGAGGGAACTATCCTTGAGACTATCTGGAAGAAGCACTTTCTTGGCAGGTGAACTGCAAGAGCACTGGCAGTTTTGGTGGTGGGAAGCATCAGATGCCTGTGTGGCACTGTCAAGTGGGCAGCCAGACATACAGGACTAGAGTTCAATGAGGAGTCCGTGCTAGAGACATAAATTTGGGACTGAACAGCATACAGGAGGTACTGAAAGTCATGACAATGGATAAAGTCCCCCAGGTATTAAGTACAGATGAGAACAGAGGAGGTCTAAGGATGAAAACAAAGCCACAGTCACATCAACATTTAGAAGCTGGGTAGATGAGGAGGACCCAGCAACAGGAAAGTGAAAAATCAGGCAATTTCAATGTGCTGGAAACTAAGTGAACAAAGATGCTTTTAATGTGTTAAATGCTGCTGGTAGGCCAAGTGAGCCAAAGACTAAGAAAGAACAATTAAATTCTACAATAGGAGTGCAACTGGTGACCCTAAAAAGAACCATGTTAGTTGAATAGTGAGGGCAAAAACGTGACTAGTTTGGGTTCAGCAGAGTGGGAAAGACACTGGAAATGGCTATGTCAGAGAATTCTGCTCTAAAAGGAAGAAAGAATGGAGCAGTAAGCGGACAAAGAAGGGGAGGGAGGTGGCTTTTTTTAAGATGAGATAATATGTCTATGGCACCGGGAGTGATCTAGCAGAGAAGGCCAAATGGCAAAGCTGACTCACCCAAATCCTGATGATCAAAAGCAGATGTTCAGTAGACAGGAACAGGCTGCACCAGTCACCACGTGGTGTCTCTAAAGAGCTCCACTGTTTGACCAGATTTAAGTAGATAACTTTTTCCACACTTTGTTTTTACCACCAAAATTATCATTTTAAAAATGCTTCAGTGAGATACACAAATAAAACCAAAATATAGCTAAAAATAAAAGGAAACTTCAAAGTGGTTTCCTAAACTGGGACCTAAAAACTGTTGAGGGCTTATCTCAGGGATATATCAATTCTATCATTTCCTCAACTTAAAATTTTCATTTTTATAATCATTTAAAAATCAGCTAAACATTTAACACCTCCACATAGTCAATTTGATCTTGGACTGTCTTAGGCTACCAGACAGTATACTGGTTCTTTAGACCTTTAAATTCTCATTTAACAGGGAAAAAAAAAGTCCCAAATTGCTGAATGGAATGCAAAAAAAGTTGACAAAGAAATTGAAGCCAAAAGATAAAAACAAAAAAACCTTACGCTGCAATGTTGCTCCCAACAAAAAGCCAAACAGGTGTCAGGGAAACCCTTAGAAAAGGAGCAGTGTCCCTAGGAAAAAAGTATAAGGTGACAATGTACTACAAAACTCTTAAAAGATTTATTCTGGATCTAACTCCTGACTAGTGAGAAATTCCTGGAATTAAAAAAAAAAATGAGATAACTGCTCTATGCAATGTAATGATTCAGCAATAAAAAGGAATCACTGAAATATACGCAACATGGATAAACCTCAAGAACATTCCAGAAGAGAACAGCCAGATTCAAAAAAGCACAAAGTGTATGTCCCATTAACAGGGAATGTCCAGAGACTGAAAGAAGAGTCAAGACTGCCTAGAATGGAGAAGAGGAAGGAGTGACTCTAATGGGCTCAGGATTTCTTTTTCAGATAATAAATATGTTATAAAATAAATTTTGGTGCTGGCTACACACCTTTGTAAATAATACTAAAAGCCATTAATCTATACATTTTAAAAAGGGGACCTTTATGGTACGTACACTACATCTTTAAAAAGTGGCTAAAAAAAACCAGATGATTCCTGTCCGGGGCCTCACACATGACATACATACATGCATACACACATACATACATGCATACATACATACATACACACATGCAATACATACCATAAAAGACTACAAAGTGTGTTTTAAATCCACAGAATTTAAAAACAAGAAATCAAGTGACAACTCTCCAGCTTAACACATGAGGCAAGTAATTTCCAAAAATACTGCCAAAATGACAGCTATCCCAATATTCTTAGTAAACCACTTTTAAAAGAGGTCAAGAACAAAATCCTTCCAGGATTCCTATTTATGTATTTCAATCTATTTCCTTCTTTTTTATCTTGAAATTTAAACATCAGGATATGAACATAAAAAAGTCCCTTTTCTCAGTATCCTATCCCTTACATTTTTGAATATTTAATCATGAACAAACTCTACAGGAAAACAGTTACTCTTATGTTTAGTAAATGTGCGCTGATTACCTTCCATAATTTACTATTAGATTTCTTGTTATTTTCTGCCTGGATATTAGAACATTTTTATTAGCTCAATTTTTGCTCCATCTATCACACAGTACACGTTTCTGTCCTATGTCACCTCACATAAAAAAAGAAATAAACCACAGACTGGGAAAAAAAAATTCTCACCCAAACACCACTAACAACAGAAAATCAAGAATTCCAAGAATTATACGTGAGTTATGTAAAATAGAACAAACTCATGTTAGCTCATTTTTATTAGTAAGACCATGTAATTCAGTTGCACCCAGAGCAACATTTGAAGAAGCACTGACATGAACACTTAAAATGGACTCTCCTTTGTAATGGAATGAGGAAGAAAATAAGGATGTGGTTATGAACACCACTCTCTCAGTGAAACGAGGAAGTAGCAACATTATATTTGCATTTTATGATCCCGAACAAACAACTACTTTCCATCTCCCTCTTTCCAGTTTAATATTTGCCTGCCCCCCTCAATACAACTAATCTGGCATCAGAAAACAACATGTTCTACAACAGGCTGAATGACCCTTCCTTTCACTTTAATAGCTCATTTTGTAAAATGGCAGACTTCAGCTGTTTTCACTACTAATGCTATCTACTGTGAATATCCTACTGAATGACTCTGAATAAACCAGTATAACCCTCCTCCAACAAACTGCACAGGCATCAATTTATTTCCTCCTATTCCTCCAAGAATTACTTCCTGGTTAACCCTCTGCTAACTCAGATCACCTTTTTATTCTACATCTGCATACAACACAAGTACTATCTAGGTATTTTGCTAAGAACTGTAAGTTTGCAGTATTTGTTTCCTCAAAAAATTAGAAACTGGGGCCTCCCTGGTGGCGCAAGGGGTAAGTCTCAGCACTATGAAGCTATCTGCAGCCACTGCAGCATGAGTTCGATCCCCAGGCAGGGAGCTTCCCACAAATGGTGCAGCAGACTCCTGACTCACCCCAGCTCTTGTATGCATAAATAAATAAATCTTTAAAAAAAGGAAACTGGGCCTCCCTGGTTGTGCAAGGGTTAAAGTCTCAGCTATGTAGCTATGGCCAGCCACTACAGCCTGAGTTTGATCTCCAGCCAGGGAGCTGACCCACATGGAGCAGCAGACCTCTCTTGTCTTGTGCACTGCTCCCCTCAGCAGTGTGTTTCAGTAGATCCACCTGCTCTGTTCCCCACTCTGTTTCCGGTGAATCCTCTCCCCCCCCCCACCTCTGGCCTGCACCCTAGTTTTTGTATGCATAAATAAATTAAATTTTAAAAAAATTAGAAACTACTTAATAATAAAATCAAGATGCTCTAATTTTTTTTACACAAAAGTTAAAAGCATTGGGCAGCACCAATACTTGGTTAATTTGCTCCCTGGAAACACGACAAAAGTTCCAAAGTTAATGTACTTATTCACAAAATAATTATATCCTCATTATTTCATACATGTATTAATCACACACTGACAGAGGACCTGCTGTGCAAACTCTGCAATCACTCCCCTGCTCAAAAACTGCCCATGACTCCTCACTGCTTACCAAACTTCTTAGTAAGACTTTCAAAAACAGTTTCTCATACATCCACATTCCAGGTCCTCCCAAACATTCCTTATGCTTTGCTACAGTCAGGAATGTCCTCAGTCAGGAATGCTGTCTACACTGTACTCAGCATCGCCCTACCGCCAATTCTCCATCAATTATTTGGTCTCCATGAGGTGCTGACACTATGAGAGGGTCCTACAGATAAAGATTTTTCTAGTTTGAATATGTGAACAAAGCTTTAGCTCCCAACAGTTACAACTGCCACCAACTCAGATTAATAGGAAGATACTGACCTGGAAACAAGTAATTGCAATACTATTAAGTGGATAGTAAGCTGCATTAGAGTAAAAGAGGCAAACCTAAGGGATGGAAAAACATCAACCCATTAAGGATGCAGTCTAGCCAAAAAAAAGTCATTTGAAATGTCATTAGAAAAAAGGAAAAACAAAGAAAAATTTTAGTTCATTCTGGTTTTCAATGATGAAAATTTGTTTGACTTACTGGACCAAGTTCTGAAAGCCGAGTTTTGCATGGATTCTGCAAAAAATACCTTCTTAACGAAATTTACTTGTGGGCATTTTAGGGCAATGAGTAGGATGGCCAACTTGAGGTGCTGGGGCTGGGGTGGGTACAGAACAGCTAAGATGAGAAGAATGCCTGATCCTGAGTTCTCCCTGGGCCAGAACCCTCAATCCCCAAACTGACTGGTCTTGGCTTCCTAGCAGCTGAGGTCTTTACTCTCCCAGGCCCTTTGATGACCTTTCCCCCTCACCCCCAAGACTGCCATCCATTCCTGACTGACTCCTCTCTCAGAGGTGACCTCACTGCCAACAGATCTGCCTCTCTCCTCTAAAGCCCCACAAAGGTAAGCAAGGTATAATGGAGAAAAAGGATCTTAATTCTGAAGGCTTTCTTTAACCTAGTACATTCCCTGGCCAGATGACAACAAACAAATTTGTTTTAGTAAAATCGGCATTTTCACCTTAACTTTAAACAGCTAATACATGGATACATCACGTAAAACTCAGGAGGCTCTGGAGGCACAAAGGAGAATACCAAGAAAAGTGAAGTGAATGAGGTCTTCCTCCCCAGAGACAACCATTATCATCTCTGTTTATTATTACTAAACAAGATTGTTTTCACAGAATATTGTTTTCACAGACACATTCTGTTTTAGGGCTTGTTTCTTTGGGGAGAGGAGTTGCTCTGTAAACCAGACATCTAGTACAATGTGTCTGTGAGAAACACACCACGAGTGTTAAAGAACACCATCTTTTCAGAAGACTGTAGACACAGTTGGATAAATACAGCATGGTGTCTTGAACAGAAAGAACATGGTTTTTAGCACTTCACAGACCCATGTCCACATAGCAAGATCTGAACTAAACATTTCAGTAAATATTATTTAACTTGTGAATTTTTAGCCTGCTTTCCAAAGGGGGGGGGGAACAGGAATAGGTTCTCCTATTAAGTTTAAAATATATATATATTATTTATAAGCATATATATACATTTATTGCTTTATAATTTCTCCATGCCTTCGTGTTTTGGCTTTCTCTGTGGAATGTTTCATTTAACTAAATGTGGAACATTTTTATTTTAACATATACCCAAATTTCTAAAGGAAAAAAAGAGTGAAAATACCAAACTTTCTATAAAAGGCTTCATTTACAGAATCAAAGACTCTCTAAACAATTACCTTTTGTTCTTCTCTTTCGGTTGCATGGTGACACTTCTCAATTCTCCAGTGCCTCAAGAAATCTCGAAGATATCCAAAGAGGGTAAGTACACCATATCCCACATAAGTAAGTACAGCAACCAGCATTGGTGTCTCCTCAAAAGCTTCATTAAATGGCCTTTTATATAGTCCTCCATTTTGTGTAACATGATGGATCTAAAAGGGAAGTTAAAAATGTTTATTTCATTCATGTTAAGATAAAGATTGCTGCTAAAATGCTAAATCCTTAGAGATTTGCATAACCCTTCAGAATTCTGTACATAATAGTTTTTAAAAATACTACTATGATCTAAGCAGAGTATAAATTTTTTCAACAGAAAGGATTTGTAAGTTATATATACTTTAGATGAACAGTAAAGAAAAAAAAAAAACAAGAGGGAGAAAGGGCTGCCTAAGAACAATGTCTTACACTCATTTCGACAATTATTTGGTCTCCTGAAAAAATCCTAAAGAGCCAGAGTGGACTGGATAATTAATACGCAAATTTCAGACAAGTGAAAGTCTTAGCACTCAAAAGATGTGCAAGTAGACAAAAAATTTTTATCTTTCACAAGATTTAAATAAAAATGGCATTACCACCTTATACATATATAATGTTCCATGGAGGAAAGCATAGGCTTATCTGCTCATTATTGCAAATAGCAATGAGAACAGTATTTACTAAGCGCTAACAAAAAGAAGCATTCAGTAATCTCTCTATTACTATTAGAATTATAGAAGGTGGCACCTTACAGAAGCTCAATAAATATCTGTTGAATGAACCAAAACAGGGGAGAAAAGAGCACAAGGGACTTTGGTGATGGTTCATGGGTGAAGGGAAACCTACAGGGAATACATAATAATGTAAAGGATATAAATAAAAATAAAAATAAAAAACAACACACACAAAAAAAATATCTGTTGAATAAATGAAAATATGTTATGCTCTTTGCTCTTTTAACAGTAAGTTCCTCAGGTTAGAAGAAGTTAAGCCAATTACAGTGGTTACAATGCTAGTCTTAGAATACTTCTAAAACCCAGATCTGACACCTGTTAGTCTCAACTGGACTGTAACTGAGATCAGGTTTACTCTAAATAAAACCTAGGCAACAAACTTTTGTTATATTTCAAATCCTGGATTTACCATGCAAGAGGGTTCATAAGAGGCCTTTCATTATAACTTAATGAATTATAAAGTAATCAAGAAAATGTTTACCATTCATTCCCTCCAGGTTAAAAAAAAATCAGATTGTTTATGTTAAGCAGAGGAAAGCATGACACTGCCAGTAATGTTATTTATTTATTTATTTATATACTTATTTTGAGGTAATGTTAGTTGACAGCACTGATTTCTTTTAGGAATACAACTTCATACCTCTCCAACTGAATGTTGCCACAATCAGACCCACCACTAAAATACCAATAACCCGCCAGCAACACACACACACACACACACGCACACACACACACTCTTTTGATAACCTGTTTTGTTTTGTCTGTTCCTTCGCTTAATTTATTTATTTATACCCCACATGAATGAAATCAATCAGTTTTTATCTTTCTCCTACTGACTTACTTCGCTTAGTATAACCCCTTAAGTTTCATCCATATTGCCATAAATGGCAAGATTTCATCTTGCTTATAGCTGAGTAGTATTGCATCATGTATATATACATCCAATATATATATCTAATCATCCATCTTTGAACACTTATATCTTGGCTATTGCAAATAGTACTGAAATGAACTTAGGAATACATGTATCTTTTCTAATTGGTGTTTTTACATTCCTTGAATAGATATAACTGGAATGGGATGGCTGGATCAAATAGTAGACCTATTTTTAATATTTTGAGAAACCTCTACACTGTTTTCCATAGAGGCTAACCAGTTTATTCCCACAAATAGCGCAGAATGATTCCTTTTACTCTACACCCTCACCATATGTTAATATTAGAATCAAAGGAAAATATAATGAATACCAGAGTATGTCTAATTAAACAGTACTTTTTTCTTTAAATGCAAAAGAAAAAACAGCAAAGGAAAAATGAAGAATTTTTTTTTCAGACCAGACTAAAGCTTATTACATACAAAACATTACAGGACAAAGGGAGGGTAAAAATCAAGTAAGCCATTTTGTAATTTTTTGTACCTTTAGGTGTCAACCATATTTATTAAGCATCTGAAAGGCCACTCCTAGCCAAAGCAATAATGAAAAGCATAATCAAAAGATGAACCATAAACAATATATATTAACATTGTCTAGCAGGAAACAGAAATCGGGAGTCAGATGGAAAAAATGTTCATCATCATTTATCATTAGGGAAATGAAAATCAGTCTCACAATGAGATTACTAGCTCACACCAGTGAGAACGATCCCTATTAAGACCGGAAATAACAAGTGCTGGTGAGAGTATGGAGGAAAAGGAACCCTATTACACTGTCTGTGGGAATGTAGACTGTCCAGCCCCTATGGAAAGCAGTGTGGAGGTTCCTCAAAAGAATAAAAATGTATATGCCATACAACCCAGCAATTCCACTCCTAGACGTCTCCTCTAAGAATACAAAAACACTACTTCAAAAGGAAACCTGCAGCACTAACAACAGACAAGATATGGAATCAACCTAAGTGCCAAAAAACAAACAAACAAAAAACAGATGACTGGATGAAGATGTGGTATAGATACACAATGGAATACTACTCAATGATCAAAAATAAAAAATAAACTGATGCCATTTGTGGCAACATGGATGGAGCTGGGAAGGATTATGCTAAGGGAAATAAGCCAGGAAAAGAAATACTGGATGATGTCACTTCCATATGGAATACAGAGAAACCAAACAAAGGGTCAAGGACAAACATTAAAACCAACCCTTGTAAGTGGACCACTGAGCTGAGGCACAGAGTGGAAGGGGAGTGCAACAGACTACAATGGAGGACTATGGGTGCTTTGGTGGTGGGAGGGCCACGGTGACGACGCCTGAGAGAAACCCCATACTGTCAAAGCATGAACAAGGATGTAAAACAATGGTACTTCATTAAAAAAAAAATTAAAGACAAAAATAAGATAATGTGGAATATATACAGTGGAACACTACTTGGCTACTAAAAAGATGAACAAAAGAATGGACCTTGAAATAAAAAATGTGCCGAGTACCAGAGGGAACAGTGTGGAGGGAGGAGGGGATGAGGGAAGGAAGGGGCTAGCGCATTGGCACGGGAGGTTTGGTGGCGGGTGAGTGAGCGCATACACACATGGAGGAGTAAAAATGTAACCCCAAAGTTATGCAGACATGTAAATAGTGAGCAAATTTAATTAAAGTGAAATTGAAAAAAGAAAAAGAAATTAGAGTTGGGAATGGACTAGGGGAAAGAAGCATACTTCTTACTTATAACCCTCTTAACCTGGTTAGTATATACATTACTGAATTTCAGTTATTTTATTTTTAAAATATTTAAACTGAATTTTCTCACTGATTTTACTCACTATGAGGCCCAAAACAGAGTTATTAGTAAAAGCAACATATACTTATCATTATAATCTTAGGTCATCTCACTAGTCTCTTGAGAGGAGGCACAAATCCACATTTCAATCCCAAATTTTTTCCCAGAACTCCAAATTTATATTTCCACTTGTTTCCTATAAGCTCCACTTAGACATCAACAAGTCTAAAAACTGCTCACCATACTAACTCCTCCCTCAATTAAAGCCTGACCCTCTACTGCACTACCCATATGGGTGACAGCATCAACATCCAGTCTACCCAGTCTCCCAAGTTTGGCATCATTTTTAGCTCCACCTTATTTTCTGGCTTCCATGGAGAACTAGTAGTGAATTTTTATGTCTTAGCTCAAGACTTTGTTGTGTATTATCAGGGAGTTTTGAGGAGTCTGGAAATACACTAAATCTTGAGAGGGGTACTGAACACACAGGTAAAAAATTGTGCGGCTGGACACCTAGCATATTTTCCACACCTGACTGTAGGTATGCTACTCCTTAATTAAAAAACAAACAAACAAAACTTCAACACTTCTTACTTCAGCAGATTATTGTAACATCCTCTCTCTCATTCAGTCTCCCTGGCACCAAGACCCTCCCCCCCACTAATTATCTTTCTAATCACACCAAATCTCTTGCCAGCCTTTCCAAAAAGAATCCTCTCCAGAAGGAACGAAAAACTTCCAACAGTAATAGTATATAATATCCAAAATTGAAAAGGAGCAGAAATGTAACCATGTAAGTTAGAAACATGGAGGGAAACACCAAAGGAATCTGCTAAAATAAAAAGCAGATGAAGAAAGGGCTAGCAGAGAGTGGGAGACTGCTGTATACTTTATAAGAAGCCTTGTGGAACTATCTCCTACCTAAGACCATGTGCTACAACACATGGAAGAGGCTGTCAGGAATCTTAAGACACCAGAGGACAGGATCACTGCAGCAATTTGGCTATGATTGTGCACTTTCAATACATGGAAAGAATGACTCGAAAGGTGATTCAGAGACTTTCAGGGCTCCTCCTCGATTCCAAGGATGGAGGGAACCACCCTCTCAAGATGCAACAGCTGCCTGGAGTGTGGGGGTAGGGTTGGAGGGATATGACCCCATCACAATGGATCTAGCACAAAGCATCAAACCAAAGAGTATTAATCTTTTTTTAATATAATTTATTCACTTATATATATTTTACATCATTGTTCATTTTTGTACAATGTTTGCTTTCTCCTCTCAGGGGTAGGCCCTGTGAAATTCCCACCACTAATTCACCTGTGCCCCATCACCATAGTCCCTTGTGTTCTTCCCCCCCACTTTGATCCCTCTTCCTCCCCCACCCCTGCAATGTCTCTGATTTGTAGTTGCCTGTTAATTTTGGTTTTTTATTTATTGTTATTTTTTTTTTCCTGATCCCTTATTTGGTTCCCCTATATTCCTCCTACAGTGAAACCATCCAATATTTTTCTTTTTCCTTCTGGCTTATTTCACTGAGCATAATTCCTTCTAGTTCCATCCATGTTGCTGCAAATGGGATGAATTTATCTTTTTTGATTGCTGAATAGTATTCCATTGTATATATATACCACATCTTCTTGATTCAGTCATCTATTTTTGGGCATTTGGGTTGTTTCCATATCTTACCTATTATAAATAGTGCTGCAATAAACATAGGGGTGCAGGTATCCTTTTGAATTAATATTTTTGTGTTCTCTGGGTAGATTTCTAGGAGTGGAATTGCTGGGTCACATGGTAGCTCCATTTTTAGTAGTTTGAGGAACCTCCGCACAGCTTTCCAACCACTAGTCCAGCTGTTGGACGAGTTTGCATTCCCAGCAGCAGTGTAGGAGAGTTCCTTTTTCTCCACATCCTCGCCAATGTTTGTTGTTGCTAGTTTTTTTAGTATGTGCAATTCTCACTGGTGTAAGGTAGTATCTCATTGTGGTTTTGATTTACATTTCCCTGATTTTAAGTGATGTCAAACATTTTTTCATATACATGTTAGCCTTTTGCATTTCCACAGAGGATTATTTGCTTGGCTTAAGATCTCATGAAATTTGCTTTGCTAAATTTTGAGCTTAGTTCAGACCCACTCTTCCTTCTCATTTCTCCTGTCTGGCACTGTGGAGAGGAATTTTGTCTCAGGAATTCTATCTTGAGACTCACTCATACCAGATTTTGATATTTAGATGAGACTTTGAACTTGAGAATAGATGCTTTTGGGGGCTATTAGAATACAATGAATGCATTTTGGATGTGAGAAGGGCATGAATGGTGGAGGGGGGCAGTGGATAGGCAGAATATTACAGTTGGAAGTTTGCATTCCCCCAACAAATTCTTATGTTGAAATTCTACCCCTCTTTTCTCCTCCAATGTGGTGGTATCTGGAGGTGGAACCTCTGAGAGGTAATCAGGTTTAGAGTAAGTCATGGGGGGGGGGCCCACATGAGGTCACTGGTGCCCTTATAAGAAGAGAAGGCAGAGACGTCCACTGAGGAGAGGCCATGTGGCACACTATGAGAAAACAGCTGTCTATAGGCCAGAAAGAGGTCCACATCAAGAATCAAATCTGCACCTTGATCATGGACTTCTGAGCATTCTGACCAAGAGAAAAAATACTTGATGTTAAACTCACTCAGTTTATAGTATTTTGTTATAGCTGTCTGAACAGACTAATACAGAACGGAACATAATGCATACTCCTAATTGGTTCAGAAAAAAATAATTGTGTGTGCATGTAGAGAGAGAAAAAGAATGAAAGGAGATTTTCTTCATAAACTATTTGTGAGTCAATTGCAGTTATAAAGTAATATTAACATTTGATAGTCTGGCATGTATTTCTTAAAAACAAAGACATTCTTCTATATGATTACAAAACAATGATCAAAATCAGGAAACTGACAGAATACTAATACCTAATATATAGATTACAGATTTTGCCAATTGTTCTAATGATGTGCTTTGTAGCAAAAGAAAGTCCTGGATCATGAGTGGCATTCTCTTTAGCTTCAGAAAGAAAAAAAAGTATTGATCTGTAAACTGATTCAGGAAGAATGATCTGCAGGGTTTCAAGAATTGCATGAAAGGGCACAAAGGTAACTATGCAATGATGCAGTGGTGGGAGTAATCACTGGGAAGCAGAAGCATACACTTCTGACATGAACAGAAAATCACAGAGCCTGGTTTCTTTAAGCAAATTAAGCACATCCGGCTGCACATTATTGTAAGAAAACAATACCTGCCCTATCATCACAGACACTGCCCACCATCGGAAAATTTCAAACATTGCCTGAGAAAATTTTTTTTAAAGATTAATTTATTTATGCATACAAGAACTGGGTTGTAGGCCAGAGGTGCGAGGAATGAGAGGACTCACCAGAGACAGAATGGGGAGCAGAACAGGCAGATCTACTGAAATACACTGCTGAGAGCAGTGGGCAAGACAGGCGAGGTCTGCTGTGCCATGTGGGTCAGCTCCCTGCCTAGGGATTGAATTCATGCAATCTCATGCTGCAGTGGCTGCCGATAGCTTCATAGTGCGGAGACTTAATTCCTTGCTGCCACCATGGAGGCCCCATTATTTAAAAAATTAACAGCCAGTATGAGCCAACAACCACTTTTTAGCAATCAAAGGATTATAGGGCCTCCCTGGTGGCACAGCGGTTGATCGCTGCGCTGTGGAGCTGTCGGCAGCCAGCGATGCAAGTTCGACGCCCAGCCAGGGAGAATCCCACATGGTGTGGCAGACCTCTCCTGCCTCGCCCGCTGCTCCCCTCAGCAGTGTATTTCTGATCTGCCTGTTCTGCTCCCCACTCTGTCTCTGGTGAACTCTCTCGCCGCCCCGCGCCTCTGGCCTGTACCCCAGCTTGTATGTATAAATAAATAAATCTTAAAAAAAAAAACAAAGGATTATCATCATGCCTTTTTCATTAAATAAACATTTCCATTCCATTCCTATATTCTGTTCTTAAAAATGAATTTTGATGAAATGGTCTTTTCTTGGAATTTTGCTGAAATGTGCTAGGTCTCCCCTCCACATGCCACACATACTAGAGAAAACAGTTTGTAGCTTTGTGTCCCTCACACAAATTATTCCATGCTTGGAATGTTTATTTCCAGAAGTATCCTTTTTTCAGCAGACAAGGTGTTTTTAGTTTTTATTCTTTTCCTTTTAATTGAGATAACATTAGTTTACAACACTGTGTAGGTTTCAGGTGTGCAATTTCCCATCTCAACAACTGTATATATCACACCACACCCACACCAACCACTACCTATTTGCCCCCTCTCCCTAAATAGCAGGCAAACTTTGAAAAGAGGGAAGTCCACATTCCTTCTTAAAATCAGAACAAGTTGCTTAATTTTTGTCAACAGGTATCTCATAAGGAATAGACTAAGTGTTTTCCAAAGCTAGCCATAAAACACGGGTATTTTACATTCCTGTCTTCCTACTGAAAACTCAATATGGAGCCTTCCGAGTATCAGCCCAGAACACTTCAGTTCAGTGGCGTCCCCAGCACCTGCACTGTGAGGTTCTGCACGGTGTTTCTCTTCCTCTGAAGCACCAACTAGCGTCTCAAACCCCCTCAACACTTCATAAGACAATGAGAAAGCATGCTGAAGTCAGTAATCGCCATGCTGCCGCTTAGAAAGATCTAAAGCAAAGGCAATATAATATACTAGATAGTATATCTGTGCACTTCAAGACCAGCAAACATTGCTGGTCCTTTTCCTACTCCTAACAAGCTTTCTCCCTTACTAGTAAGAACTTTCAGGAATTCTGTCAATTTTTAATCATCTATTTGTACAATTTCTTGTTTGCTCTATACGGTTATACCATTATTTTGGCGAACTGACTTTTGTCAACCAGCAAGTTCATATAAAATATACTATAACTTAAAAATAGAGATAAACAGCATCACTTATAATCAGGGAAATGCAAGTCAAAACCACAATGAGATACCACCTCACACCAGTGAGAATGGCACACATTAAAAAAACAGGCAACAACAAATGCTGGCGAGGATGTGGAGAAAAAGGAACTGTCCTATACTGCTGGTGGGAATGCAAACTGGTCCAGCCACTATGGAAAGCTGTATAGCAGTTCCTCAAACTGCTAAAAATGGAATTTCCATACGACCTAGTAATACCACTTCTGGGAATCTACCCAAAGGACACAAAAACGTTAATCCAGAAGGATACATGCACCGGTATGTTTATTGCAGCACTGTTTACAATAGCTAAGATATGGAAACGACCCAGATGCCCCAAAATAGATGATTGAATTAAGAAGATGTACATATACACAATGGAATACTATTCAGCATTCAAAAAAGATAAACACATGCAATTCGCAGCAACATAGACCAAACTAGAAGGAATCATGCGCAGCGAAATAAGCCAAAAAGAAAGAGAAAAATATCAGTCTCACTCATAACAGGAATATAGGGGAACCAAACAAGATAGACACTCAGTGAGGGAGGGAGAGGATAAAGGCTCAAAACGGGGTAGAAAAGAGCACAAGGAACTATGGTGATGGGTCACGGGTGAATCGGTGGTGGGTTACCCCAGGGGAATACACAATAATGTAAAAGATATAAATAACAAAAAAAAAAAAACTAGAGATAAAGATATAATCGACACCCACAAAAATTTATCAATTGGCTCATATGCTTTAGATCATTTTTTCCCATTAAGTAAAACACTGCTACCATTCATTCTTTCATTTACTCCACTAATATTTATTGAGCCTCTACTATGAGCTAAGCAATATCTGAGCACTAGAATCAATAGCATACACTCTAGGAAGAGAGGCAGACAATAAATGAGAAAATACATACACAATAAAAATGTCAGGCATTGATAAATGCTGTCACTAGAGGGAAAAAAAACACAGAGGAGGAGAGTACTTTTAGACAGGGTGGATACGATCAACCTCTCTGAAGGAGGTAAAAGGTGAGTAAGAATAAGGAGGGGGGAAGAGAACTACCAAAAAAGTTTTCCAGGCTGAGGCAACTACAAGGGCAAAAGCCCTGAGGCAGGTGTGCTTGATGTGTTCAGGAAGAACAGAAAGGCTGGGCTGAAGTACAGTGACCTGGCAGGATATGAAGAAAGAGAGGTATGAAAGAGCCAGATGATAAAGGGCCTTGTAAGCCAACAGGAACTCTGTATTTTGTTATTACTGATTGGAAGTCACCAGGAGCATGTCCTGATATGACATATTTAAATGGTTCCCCCAATCCTTTTATGAAGTCTGTCCCAGGGAAGTGTTAGTTTCCTTCTCTCTAAAAGGTATAAAAGTTACCCTGAATTTGGTGTTTATTATTCCCATGCGTTAAGAAAATAAATACCTTTATTATATAAACACATGGCCATGCACAATACAGTACTGTCCTGCATAATTTAGTCCTTACATACCTGTCATACATACTGTATATTTCTACAACTTTTATCTAACAATGCTTCTGAGTTGTATATGTTTCATACACAACTTTTCACTGCTGTGAAAAGTATTCCACTGTTTGGTATGCCACAGTGGTTTTGTTGATGTTGTCTGTCATTCTACTTATAGACAACTAATTATTTCCAATTTTTTATTACATTTTACAGTAAACATTCTTAAAAATGTCTCCTTGTGCGTGATCTCTTGGGAAAACTGTAGTGGGCTGAATTTTGCCAACGAACTTCATCTGTTGAAGTTCTAACCAACTCCCAATACCGCACAATCTGACTGTATTTAGAGACAATTAATGAGGTCATTGGTTGGTCCCTAATCCATTGTAACTGGTGTCCTTCTAAGAAGAAATGTTGACTGCAGAGGAAAGACCATGTGAAGACACAGGGAGAAATTGGTCACCTATAAGTCAAAGGGAGAGGCTTAAAAGAAACCAACTCTGCCCACACCATGATCTCAGACTGCCTCCAGAACTATGAGAAAATCACATTTTGTTGCTTAAGTGACCCAGTCTTCGGTACTTTGTCTTGGCAGCCCTAGCAAACAAACACAGTGTTCAAAGTGTTGATGACAATCTGTCTGTGGGTCATGATATCAATTTAGAGATTTGTGATTGTTTTTAAAACTTTCAGTTAAAAACTTTGAGTAGTTCAGAATAAAGAATATCAGACTGTGTTGCATGTTTCAAGGGTAAACCCTGATTAATAAAACTTTTGAGCGAGGGAGAGGAGGATAAGAGTTAAAAACAGGAGAGAAAAAAGCACAAGGGACTATGGTGACGGTTCACGGGTGAACTGGTGGTGGATAACCCACAGGGAATACACAAGAACGTAAAAAATATAAATAAATAAATAAATAAATAAATAGCTTTTGTTTTGGTCATATATGTATCATATTTAAAATATGTAAACTGCATAAAATATACACACATTAAGTGTGTACTGGGTTGACATAAAAAAGTTATCTTTGCCAGGTTCAGGTAAGTGGAAGAAAACAAACAGAGACCACAGAGACCACTAAGCAGGAACAGCAACTTGAAATTTGCTAAGAGGTACAGCCCCATCATCTTCCAGAGCCCAGACCTGGAGGAAGAGCCACCTGTGTGATTGACAGAGTGACAAGCTGCACTGTGAGCCCAGGAACTGCATGCTGACGCCTCTGACCTGTGGGTCTCCCCATCACTGTCAAATTCTCCAACTTGCCCTTGGATATTACCTCCCCATCACTGTCAAATTCTCCAACTTCCCCTGGGATATTACAGAAAATTATCTCTTATTTGTATGACTGTTATGACGTACACCTAAATATAACAGGACAGTCATTATGAATACATACAAACTTTTCTAGAAACAAATTGTTCTTCAAAGCAGTTGCACAGTTGCATATGTACTAAGAGCACCTATACACAAGTTTCCATTGTTACATAACAGTACCAACATTTAATGTGTCAAACTTTTATAGCTTTCAAATTGGTAAAGATGAAAACAGTATGCTATCATTTTAATTTGTGATAACTTGATGACTGGTGAGAATGAACATATTCATATATTTATTTTCCAATCAAGTTTCCTTTTCTGTGAACTGCCAGTTCCTGTCTTTCATCCTTTTTCTACAGGCCTGCCTGCTTGTTTCTCATTGATTTGTAGGGCTGTATAGTCTAGATACTAAACCTTTATTAGTGAAATATTCCAAATATCTTCTTTAAGTCCAGGGCTTATTTTTTCACTTTTGGTAGTGTCTGTGGTGTCTTCTTTTTTTTTTTTTTTTTTAAAGATTTATTTATTTATGTATACAAGCTGGGGTACAGGCCAGAGGCGTGGGGCAGCCAAAGACAGAGTGGGAAGCAGAACAGGCAGATCGTCGGAAATACACTGCTGAGGGGAGCAGTGGGCGAGGCAGGAGAGGTCTACCGCGCCATGTGAGAATCTCCCTGGCCGGGCTTTGAACTCGCATCGGTGCTGCCTACACAGCTCCACAGCGCAGCACTTAACCGCTGCGCCACCAGGGAGGCCCTGTGGTGTCTTCTTATGCAGAATGTTTCTATTTTTTAAATATAGTTCTACTGAGAAATAATTAAAAACCTACCATTAAATCTACCCAAACCAAGTAAAAAATTCAGTGTTTTTTGTTTTGTTTTTTTACTGTATTCCACAATTTTAGAAGTTACTCTCTATTCTCCAAAGCCAGGGAAAACTCCTACTATGAATTCACCTACCTTGGACATTTCATATAAATGAAATCATACAATATGAGTTGTGTCTGGTTTTTTTACACTAAACATAACATTTCATAACCATGATAGCAGGTATCAGTACTTCCTTTTTATTTCTGAATGATATCCCACTGTATGTATCCACCATATTTTGTTTATCCCCTCATCAATTGATGGACATTTGGAAAAGTTTCTACTTTTTGGTTATTACTAATAATGTTGCCATAACGTGTCTCCCTGGTGGTGCAGGGGTTAATCTCATTATGAAGCTATGGCAGCCATTGCAGCACGAGTTCAATCTCTGGCCAGGGAGCTTCCCACATGGTGCAGCAGACTTCTCCTGTTTCACCCTCTGCTCCCCTCAGCAGTGTATTTCAGTCAATCCACCTGTTCTGTTTCCCCACTCTGTCTCTGGTGTATCCTCTCACCACCCACCCACCCCACCCCCGGCATCTCTGGCCTATTCCCCAGCTCTTGTATGCATAAATATTTTTAAAATAATGATAATGTTGTTATGAATACTATGTGTAAGTTTTTGTGTTTGCATGTTTCATTTCTCTAAGGAGAAGATTTGCTGGGTCACATGGAAACTTTATCTCTGTTATACAGACTCAGTGATATAGTTCACATTTAGGTCTTTGACCTTTTTTTTTGTATATGGTATGAAGTAGGGATCTAAATTAGTTCTTTAGCATGTGGGTAACTAGTTGTCTCTCTAACATTTCCTGAAAAGGTCATCCTTTCCCCCCACTTGAATTGTCTTTGCCCTTCCGCAGAAAACCAATTGACAATAAATATGAGGATTTAGGGGCCTCCCTGGTGGCACAGTGGTTAAGCGCTGCATTGTGGAGCTGTCAGCAGCAGCGCTTTGTGGAGCTGTCGGCAGCAGTGACGCAAGTTCGACGCCCACCTGGTGAGATTCCCACATGGCAGGGCAGACCTCGCCTGCCTCTCCCGCTGCTCCCCTTAGCAGTGTATTTCTGTCACTCTGCCTGTTCTGCTCCTGTCTCTGGTGAACCCTCTCGCCGCCCCATGCCCCTGGCCTGTACCCCAGCTTGTATGAATAAATTTTTTTAAAATGAAGGTTTATTTCCGAACCCTCAATTATATTCCATTGATCTATAGGTATTATCCTATGACAGTACCTTATTGTCCTAATTACTTCAGTTTTACAGTAAGTTCTGAAATCAGGATGGGTAAGTCCTCCAACTTTTGTTATTCCAAGACTTTGCCTATTACGGGTTCCTTACATTTCCATATGAATTTCAAGACCAGTTTGTCAATGTCTCTAAAAAATCAAGTTGGGACTTCCTTGGTGGTGCAGCCGGTTAAGTCTCAACACTATGAAGCTATCCACAGACACTGCAGCACGAGTTCGATCCCTGGCCAGGGAGCTGACCCGCATGGTGCAGCAGACCTCTCCTGTCTCGTCCACTGCTCCCCTCAGCAGTGCACTTCAGTTGATCTGCCCGTTCCGCTCCCTTCTCTGTCTCTGGTGAATCCTCTCACCACACCATGCCTCTGGCCTACACCCCAGTTCTTGTAAGCATAAATAAATTTTTTTTAAAAAATCAAGTTGGAATTTTGATAGGGGTCGCACTAAATTTATAGGTCAATTTGGAAAGTATTAAGAAGTCTTTCAATCCTAAGTGCATATCTTTGCATGTACTTAGATTTTCTTTCATTTCTTTCAACAATGTTGTGTAATTTTTAGAATCCAAATATTATACATTTTCTATTAAATGTTATCCTAAACATTTTATTCTTTTTGATGTTAGTGTGTACAGAAGTTTGGATCTAATTTATCAACCTTTAGTTTGTGGTTTGGTTGTTTTAGAACAATAAGGCCATATATATTTTCTGCTAGATGCTAGAATTTTACATTTTGTGGTTTTCATATTTGAATATTTTACTACCTAAAATTGATTTTACAGAATGGTATGAAGTGGGGATCTATTTTGTTCCACAAAGAAAACTATTTGTCTCAGTACAAGTTAATAAAAAGATAATCCATTCCCCATTGATTTGAAATTACTGCCATTTTCTTATCAAAATCCATGTTCACAATGTATTCTCTTTCTGGGTTTTCTATCTGGTTCCATTTTTTCTATTGTTTGATCAAATCACACTGCCTATATTACTATAGTTTTATGCTAAATCTTATTACTGCTTTGGCTCTTCTTGGTCCTTTCATTTTGTACATTTAGTCAGTTTGTCAAGAAAGAACAAAGGAGAGGGCCTCCCTGGTGGCGAAACCGGTTAAGGGCAGCACTATGAAGCTATCCAGAGCGACTGCAGCACAAGTTTGATCCCCCCGCCAGGGAGATTCCCAAGTGGTGCAGCAGACCTCTCCGGTTTGCCTCCTGCTCCCCTCAGCAGTGTACTTCAGTTGATCTGCCTGTTCTGCTCCCCACTCAGTCTGTGGTGAATCCTCTCACCACCCCACACCTCTGGCCTACATCCCAGCTTGTATGCATAAATAAATCTTTTTTTTTTTTTAAAGAAACAACAGAGAAAGGGATGAAGAGAAATAAAGAAAAAAACACCTCAAAGAGAGGATTTTAACTTCATTGTCTCAGAATCAATTTAAGAAAACTGACATTTGGAAACATATTTTCACCAGTGCATTTTGGGAGCCCAAGATGATTCCATGTAAGAATACAATGCCTGAGATAGTGGTTTCAATGGTTTAAAGATGAGGTTTGGATCTCACAAAGTGTACTTCAGAAGTCATCAAACTCTTAAAAATATCTCTGAGGTCTTGAAATTTACAGAATTGTTTTAGAGAATGATACTATGACTGGAATCTAAAATACTGAAAGTGTGAGTAGATGTACATAGTGTACATAGTGGGGGAAAGCCTAAACATTATGCATACAATTGGTTAAATTACACTGTATGTCTGTATTATGGAATTTATGCACTTTAATTTTTTTTTAAAGATTTATTTATTTATGCATACAAGAACGGGGGTATAGGCCAGAGGTGTGGGGTGGTGAGAGGATTCACCAGAGACAGAGTAGGGAGCAGAACCAGTGGAACCACTTAAATACACCGCTGAAGGGAGCAGCGGGTGAGGCAGGAGAGGTCTGCTGTGCCATGTGGGAAGCTCCCTGGTCGGGGATGGAACTTGTGCTGCAATGGCTGAGGATAGCTTCATAGTGCTGAGAAAACCCATCGCACCACCAGGAGGGTCCAATTTATGCACTTTTAAAAGAATGACATTTGTCTATGATAAAACATACTAATGATATTAAATACACATTTTAGTATAAAGTATGATTTTCAAATATAAAATGGTGCCACCCTCCCTTCTACCACATCCACATATATGACAGGATATACATTAAAATGTTATAGTGGCTATCTCTGGGTTCTAAAATTTCAGGAGATATTTATTTTACTTATACTTTGATAGTTTTCATTTTCTGCAACACCTATCTTTTCAGATAAAATAGTATGAAAAGTATGTTTACATTCAAGATAAACATTACATATGTCCATCTTTTAGTTTATTGAAAACATGCAAATGTTCCAGAAACACTTGCTATTAAAACTAAAAAAAATATAGACCTTTTCAGGTATACAAACTCTGATAAAGAGTATCATACAGGTGCTACTCTACAGGCAAACACTCTCCACTGAAATGTTAAACCCCCAAGAGGAAGGGTTGTTGGGTCCATTGTGGCATAGGTGCCCCCCCCCACCATCTCCGTCTCTTGTGACCCAGGAGAGCCAGTCCCACTGCACCATGTGACCCCAGGGCCCACCCTGTGTGTCAGTGTTCCGAGAGAAGGGAAACTGCTGTGAGCCAGGCTCCTTTTCCATTTAGTGTCCTGCTGCAAGACCAGAGCCGAGGTGGTGGGGTTCCAAGGCCAAAGCAGGTGAGAGGTGGAAGAGCGCTGACATGAGGATGCAGAACCCACGGCAGAGCTGCACTGTCTCCAGTGTCCTGATCATTACACCTGCCTGTTACCCCGATGCCTGAGACGTCAAGTGCTATGAAGAGTGACGGGTAGTGGGTGAGGACAGAGCTCCGTGCAGAATCTCACAGTGCAGGTGCTGGGGACACCGCTGAACTGAAGTGTTCTGGGCCGTGTTACTCGGAAGGCTCCATATTGAGTTTTCAGTAGGAAGACAGGAATGTAAAATACCCGTGTTTTATGGCTAGCTTTTGAAAACACCACTTAGTCTATTCCTTATGAGATACCTGTTGACAAAAATCAGGCAACTTGTTCTGATTTTAAGAAGAAATGTGGAATTCCCTCTTTTCAAAGTTTGCCTGCTGAAAAAGGGGACACTTCTGAAATTAACATTCAGAGCATGGAGTAATTTGTGTGAAGGGCCCAAAGCCCCAAACTATTTTCTCTAGTATGTGTGGTATGCGGTAGGGAGAGGTTAGTACACTTCAGTAAAATTCCAGGAAAGGACTAGCCTCTACAGTCATCCCTCAAGAGATAAAATCTACTGACATCCCTTCCTAGTATTTAATTTGAACACCTCAAAAGTTGCCATTAAGTTCTGAATTTCCAAATACCGTGATACAACAAAGAAAAACAAAGCTGAATACAACTCCTGTTCTACTGATTTATTGAGCTAGTTATTTGAAAGACTGGTATTCAGTCTTTTTGTAAAATGAGGATAAAATATACGTAGCAAGGCCGTTGTGAAATCAGGCAAGTAAAGAAGCTGGGAGGGAGCCTGTCTAGTCAGTGGTCCTTAGTACTGCTGGTCTTGGGCTTCTTGCCACCAAGATATTGCTTACTCTTGCTTGGCCTCGTGATAGTTCTGTTCTTGCCCAATCAACCTTCTGCAGTGGTGTGTGTGTCCTCGCTGGAACATTATGATTCCCCATTATAACATCCTCAGTGTCTCCTCTTCTATCCACCAACTCTTATCAACTACTACCCATTCATTCATTCAACTAAGATTTCCAGAGTTCCTATTACATACCAGGCATAATGCAAATAGTGAAAGTTCAGATGTTTGCTGAAAGGACTTCTTAATTATAGCAAGAGGCTTATTAGAATAATCCAAACCTTCACATTTGACAGGTCAGGAATTATCTGTATAGTAGTTTCTAAATTTTTCCATATTACATTGAGTATCTTCCCAACCTCAGATATGTGGTATTTGGAGTAAAGATAGATCACACTCATAGTCTCAATACATCTCATATTACACTATACTTAGAAACTATCAGAAAGCAGGGCCTCCCTGGTAGCTGAGGGGTTAAGTCTCAGTGCTATCTTCTATGGCCTGAGTTCCATCTCCAACCAGGGAGCTGACCCACATGGTGCAGCAGACCTCCCCTGTCTCACCCTGCTCCCCTCAGCAGTGTATTTCCGTCGTCGTCGACCTGCCTGTTCTGCTCCCCACTCTGTCTCTGGTGAATCCTCTAGCTCCCCGTACCTCTTTAAAAAAAAAAAAAAAAAGAAAAAAGAAAACATATCAGAAAGCAGCAGACTAACTTATAACAGACCACATTAAAAAATGAATCTCCAACAACTGGGGTTATATACATGTATGAGTTCTAAAATCAGGAGCTAAAATTATTTAAAAACAAAAGGAAAAATAGTCACTTTAACCATAAAGTGAAAGGATCTTAAAAGTAGTCTTAAAGACACCAAACATGTAATAAATTTTCTAAGGTTAAATGGGTGAAATCAAAGCACTTACTTGCTTAATCAGTCCCAAGTTATAAATTATATTACAGCAGCTGTCTTAGGAGCTATTCAGAAGGCAACTGACTTTTGAAGCCACAAACCATGTATTTAATCAAGGCAGGCACACCCACTCAGAATGCAAACACAGCCTCTACCCATCCTTCTCAATTGCCTATTCTGCCAATAAACACTGCTTCTTTCTTTCAAAAATTGAATCTAATTGAATCTCAACCAATTAACTATCTTGCTCAGAGCACCAACTGAGGTTCCTACGGCATCTAGGCTAACCTTAAAAAGCGGGTAAGTTGGCCTTCACTAAATATCCAAGCGCTAAAATAGCATCTTGACAATAAAAGTGGCTTATTTATGAAATATTGGTCTCATTTCCCAAAAAATCTTAATAAAGAGAATTTCTGAGTACCTCAAATGAATTTAGAATCTACCATTACCCAGCCAGTACTTCCCCTTGGAACAACTAGCATTTTAAACAAAAATCTAGTTCCACAAGTTATGACTTGTGTTGCAACATCATTTTTGCAAAGCCTGGAGATCTTTCTTCGTTGTGTGTCTCAGGTCCTGAGAAAACTGAACAGATAGGTATCCTGGCCATCCTAGCTACTCCCCTTGTTCCTGCCTCATAACTAACTTCTTTTCACAGTTACTGTTTCCTGTGGTGGAAACAAAAACTAGTGGTTATTTAGTAAACTACCCTCATTAGTTATTCATTTCCCTCCTTCTAAGTACAAGCAGTATAACCAACACTGTCCTTTCTATTTTGCTTGTCTTTTATTTAAATAAGAACATAACTTGTGCTTCAATTCCTTAAGATAAAATCTTATTCTTTTCTGGCAGCTAGAAGGCTGTTATCTCTCTATTACTAAAGGAAAGAAAGGTTCAAAAGTGTTTCAAAGATGGTCAGCAGGTTTTTTTTTTCCCTTTGATACTCACTAGTTAAAGAAGTAAAATGTTTCAATCAAAAATTTTATTAAAAATTTTATTTAAAAAACAACATAAGCAGAAAAATGGAAGGGGGGCTGTTGACAAAAGAGCTTTAAAAATAAGAAACAAACAGTATTGTATTTCCAGTGTGACCAACCTCTAGCATTTATTTCATTAAATGTTAAATTCACAGTAAGAAATTCATGGTAATTAAGAACTCTAAACACTGCAACACGCTGATGAGAAAGTTGGCTGCAAGTCCTCTAGCGGTCTTTAAAAGTAGGGTAGAATCATTTATCAAATTAGTTTTAATAAAGTCCTACAAAGAGATAAAAAGGACTTAGTTACATAAACCCCGAAAGGTTCCTTCCAGTTCTAATTCTGCCAAAGCTTCCAATTCTAACTTTTTCCAAGTTTCCTCAATGGTTATTGCCACCTTTTACCTCAAATAAAGGCTGACACGGTTGAATGGCAGAGAGAAAGATTACTGCTTTATTACTAATCTTCCTTGTGAAAACCTTGTGTCTGCTATCATTAAAACAGCAGTTCTATACCTGTGAGGTCGGCGATTGCAAAAAGCAAATCCCCAGTGTTTCTGTGATATTTCTCCTTTACTCACACTACCACCACACTCACAACACTTCTGACACCAGATCTCAAGTCTGGGTCTTTTTTCCATCATTCAGCAGTTCTGCAACACCAGCTGGGTGTCCCAGAGTTTAACTCAATTCTGACATTGTCTACCTGGAGACAGAATCGGATACCGCAGGTTAGGGCTCCCTCCCACAAGACTGTCTACCCAACCAACTTCAGATGTCAAGTGCAAGTCCATATCGTTAGCTGTGCTTCTAACCAATCAGCTGTAAAATAGAGGTGCCAAGACCCCCTCCTCTCATTTTTCAGGACAGCTCAAATAACTCAGGAAAGACTAGCTTATTATAAAAGGGTATGATAATGATAAAAGATACAGGTGAACATCAGACGGAAGACAGAAGACAAGGTATATGGATGGGAAGGCACACACCGCTCTCCCAGCACCTCCATCTGTTCAGCAACTTGTTCTGTGAACCCCAGACTTTGGGGAATTTTATGGAGGCTTCATCACATAGACATGATCAATCATCAACTCCATTTCCCCACTTCTCTCCTCTCTCTGGAGAATTCCAAACTTCTAATCATGCTTTGGTCTTTCTGGTGACCAGCCCCTCCCAGGATCCCACCAAAAGTCACCTCATTGGAACAAAAGATGTCACCCAGGAAATTCCAAGGGATTTAGAAACTGTATGTCAGGAATCAGGGTCAAAAGTCAGATATTGGAACAAAAAATGGTCTTAGCACTTAGGAAATATTACAGGTTTCAGGAGTTCTATGCCAGGAACCAGGGGCACACACAAATATGTATTTTTTTCTATTATCTCATTAGCTACTATAAAAAAAAACAGCAAAGAAAAAAGTGTCTGGTGAGTATGTGGAGAAATTAGCAGCCTTGTGCACTGTTGATGGCAATATAAAAATAGTACAGCTGCTGGGGAAAACAGTATGGTGGTTTCTCTAAAAATTAAAAATAGAATCACCAGGGCCTCCCTGGTGGCGCAGCGGTTAAGCGCTGCGTTGTGGAGCTGTGGGCAGCAGTGATGCGAGTTCAACGCCCAGCAGGGGAGAATCCCACATGGTGCGGCAGACCTCTCCTGCCTCGCCCGCTGCTCCCCTCAGCAGTGTATTTCTGATCTGCCTGTTCTGCTCCCCACTCTGTCTCTGGTGAACCCTCTCACTACCTCAAGCCTCTGGCCTGTACCCCAACTGTATGTATAAATAAGCAAATCTTTAAAAAAAAAATAGAATCACCATATGATCTGTCAATTCCAGCGCTGGGTATACACACAATAGAACTGAAACCAGGGTCTTTAAGAGATATTTGTATACCGATTTTCAGAGCCACATAATGCAAACAATTAACACATGGAAGCAACCTGAGTGCCCAATGACAGATTAAGCAAAATGTAGTATATATAATTATTTTTGGCCACTTAACAACAGGAATCCATTCTAAGAAATGCTTCACTGGTGAGCTACCATTGTGCAAATGTCAGAGAGTAATTACACAAACCTATATGCACTTGCCAACTACACACCTTGGCTGTATGGTACAACCTAGTGGGACCACTGTCATATATTTGGTCCATTATTGACCGAAACATTAAAGTTCAGCGATGCATGACTGCACTTACAATGGAATATTATTTGGCCTTAAAAAGGAAGGAATTCTGATATAAATTCCTATAAGGATAAATCACGAGGACATTATGCTAAATGAAAAGAAAACTCAATTACAAAAATATAAACATTATATGATTCCACCTATATCACTACTCAGAGCAAATTCATTGAGACAGAAGTATGGTAGTTTTCAGGGAATGAGGGGAGGGAAGAAAGAAGAGTTATTGTTTCATAAAGTTTCAGTTTTACAAGATGAAAAGTTCTGGAGATGGATGATGGTGATGGTTACACAACATTATGAATGTATTTAATATCACTCAACTCTACACTCAAATATGGTTAAGATATAAATTCCATTTTTTCCCACTTCACATGATTTTTTAGATGGGAAAAAAAAAAACAGAAAATAAAGAGAAATGTCTGATTGTTTCATACACCATTTCTACTACAAGATTCATTTACTTGCACTCAACCCAAATCCAGGCAAGTGGCATATATATTCACCTATTCAAACACAGAACGAGAAACTCTTGAAAAGAATCTTAGAAGTTTCTAACGTCTGTCCTAATCATCAAAAGACAAATAATGTTAGGGAATGAACTTAATAAAATAATCTTGCGCTCATGAAATTACCAAAATCTTTGTTTTAGAAAAAGGAAACAACATGAAAGACAGTAGTTCTCATATTAGCATACAAAACTACCCCTCTAGGGGCCTCCCCGGTGGCGCAGCGGTTAGGCGCTGCGCTGTGGAGCTGTCGGCAGCGGCGACGCGAGTTCGACGCCCGGCCAGGGAGAATCCCACATGGCGCGGCAGACCTCTCCTGCCTTGCCCGCTGCTCCCCTCAGCAGTGTATTTCTGATCTGCCTGTTCTGCTCCCCGCTCCGTGTCTGGTGAACCCTCTCGCCGCCCCACACCTCTGGCCTGTACCCCTGCTTGCATGTGTAAATAAAAAAAAAAAAAAAAAAACTACCCCTCTAAAGAATCTCTTTTAAAGGGACTTGTGTGAAATGTTTTCTAGAAGGGCTACTGCAGCCCTAAACATTTTAGGGCATCCACTAGACCATCCTTCCAAATGCCACCATACTGCCTTGCATGGAATTTTTCACTGAAATATACTTGAAATACCCAGATGTTAGAATGCTACAGTCTTAAATTTTATCTTAGCAACTTGTTATGTCTTTACCTTTGTAATCAGCAATCTCTGAAGAAATATGCCTCCAAATGCTAAGTTATTAGGGATGAGGAGAACTCCTATGTGAAGTTAAACACAAAGCACCTATGAAATGTGATCACCTTTCTCTTGATTTCCTTTTCCCTTTTAAAAAATCCAACTCACTCATTTGCCTGTTATTTTCTGACCTCTACCCATTATATTTCCCTGTTATAATCTACAGTTCAATGATTTCTCTTATATCCCATTTATAGACACTGTTAGGAAAACAATAATGAGCTAATTCTTATCACTTCCTCTGTCACAGTTATTTCTTTAAAAATAAAAACAAATCTGTGTATTATGTTACCTTACACCTTGTAACAGCAGAGGAGATCAAGCCTTTCATATTTTATTTACCCTCCTTCCCCAAATCCCATACACTTAAATGTAAACATGACCTGGAGAAATGGTTTATTTGTTTCCCACCAAACATTAACAGTCTATCAACCATATCTACCGATTGGCCTAGGAGGCTTCCAGATACCTGGTCAAAGCCAAATCAAATCACAACAGTCACACTCCTGTTGAGGGAAAGACACCAGTTAAAAAAAAAAAGTTTTCCTTAATTACTGAATGAGATTTATAAGTATTAAAGTAAATTGCAAGTTGACTTTAAAACACAACACTTGCAGGAACAGTGATCTTGCACCTTTTTAAGCAGCTCATCTAAGCAAAAATAACTGTCAGTCCAGAGAAATGGAAGGTTGATAATTTTATCCTGAATTCAGAACTTCTAAAACTATTTCTGAACTACTTGGACTTGGTGATTCAGCCTTAATTAGTATAGAGACTCATCTATCACCACCAGGGTAAACAATCCCCTTGTGTGACAGTACTGCTGCTCAAAGGGTCAAAGAAGCTACCTAACTCGACCTGGAGCCGGGAAGGGGTCTCAGCACCGGGCCAAAAAGTAAGAGGATAATGCTTTCGAGGCACTGAACCGGGTTCACTGCCAAGTGGTCCAATGTCTTGCTTGTGGAGAGTGCAGGCATGTGGTAGGAAGCGACTGGAGTGTTTCCCCCTGGCACCACCTCCTAACTTTCCTAGCCTCTCACGAACCCATGGGTGGTCTTTCCTGGAAGGTTTCGGGACCCTAGGAGGACGCAACCACCTCCGGGGCGGGAGGAAAGCGCCTCCGGAGGAAGATCCAAGAGCGGGGAGAGGATCCTCCCCGGCTCCGAAGGGGCCGCTCGCTGCTTCCCCGGCCGGCGGCCCGCACTTCTGGCCGGATCCGGTAGAGCAGAGCCCAACCTCGGGGGGAGACGAGAGGAAAAGCTCAGGCTCGGAGACACCGGGAGCCCCTGCGCCGCCCTTGAGCCTCCTGGCTGGGGGCAGGCCCGGTCAGCGCCAGGACACCGCCGCCAGCACACCTGAGCCGCGCCCGGCGCCCGCCTCCGCGGTCGGTCACCGCGACCTCGCCCAGCCCGGCCGCCCCTCCGGCAGCTCCGCAAGGGCGCCGGCTCGCAGGCCCCCACTGCCCCCGGCCCGGCCCCGGCCCCCGGTCCCACCGTACCTGGCCGGCGGCGGCGGCGGCCGCGGCAGCGCTGCTCCTCACGTACCCGTTCCGCACTTCCCCATTCGCCACGCAGCCGTTCGGCCGCAGCGGGCGACGGCAGCAGCAGCCTCCGGGCCCCGGCCGCATCGTCCCGGCAGCACCAGGCGCAAAGCAGGCTCTGTAGGCTGCGGCCGAGGCGGCGGTGGCTCCAAGTCCCGCTCCGCACCCCACCCACCTCCCCGAAACCGGAAATGGCTGCACGCTGCCGCCAATTCCCGGCCCGGCCGTCACATGGGGGCGGGGCCCACCCCCGCCGAGGCCGCGGCTCGCCCAAGGCCCGCCGCCTAGGGGTAGACCGGGAGGGGCGGCGGGAGGGTCGCGAAGCCTGAGGGCCTCTGACCAATCTGGAGGAGGCAGAGGCGGAGTCAGGCTTCCCCCTGGCCAACCACGGGCGAAAGTGAGGCGACTTGCCGGAGTACAGGGGTCTCTGGGGGACGGGTGGGTCTGGGACCCGATTGGAGGCCCCGGGCCGGGTGGGTAGAGCTTGACAGCTTAATGGTCCCCACTGAGAAGGAGGCGGGGCCCAGAAAGAAGCAGCCAATTAGAATGTGAAGAAAGGAAAGAGGCTGAACCTAAGTCTCTTGAGCGGGTTCCTGGGTTCTCCAAGACAAGTGGCGCCCTCTCTGCCCTTGCCTCGGGGGAAGATCTCGGTTTGAATCCCAGTCCTAGACAGGGCGCCTTTATTTAATTAGCTAATTCCTCTGCGGGTGTTTATAGAATAGTCTTTTTGACATCCTCACACTATTCTTCAGTATGCACCATGCATTACACATTTCTGATATAATAATTCGGATGTCTCTTTGCCCTGTCCCTATCAGGGTTTCCTGTACAATCTCCTTTCAAGAGCACTTCCTTGAAAGTCAGGAAACCTGGTCTCGTTCCAACTGCCTATGAGTGGAAGTTAAACCTTGAGTATTTAACCACGTTGGGAGCCTAATTGCTTATAAAGGACTTAATATTTCCTGCTTCATACTCTCACTGCAAAAATTCTATTAATAAATCTTTGAGCACCTGTCACAATACCTGGTTCTTATTAGAGCATAATATTATTTTCCATCTCGTTAATGCTATATTACCATGGAGGTTAGAAAGGAAATGAATCCACACGTAGCATGAGATTTTGCATTACCCATGAAGAATAGAGTGTCACAGTTAAGAAGATGGACACTGCAGTGGATCTGGGTTTGAATCTTTTTTTTTTTAAGATTTATTTATTTATACATACAGCTGGGGTACAGGCCAGAGGTGTGGAGTGATGAGAGGCTTCACCAGAGACAGAGTGGGGAGCAGAACAGGCAGATCAGAAATACACTGCTGAGGAGAGCAGCGGGCGAGGCAGGAGAGGTCTGCCGCACCATGTGGGATTCTCCCTGGCTGGGCGTCGAACTCGCATCGCTGCTGCCAACAGCTCCAGAGCGCAGCGCGCCACCGGGGAGGCCCCTGGGTTTGAATCTTAACCCTGTCACTTACTGGCTGAGTGAGCTGAGTGACCTCTACGTGTCTTCATCTGTTCAGTGGAGATAGTTTTTCTAAGGATTTACAACTTAATACTCAAGCATATTGTGTACAGGACCTGGCCATTATTGTATGTTCATTAAGTGTCGGTTATTACTAATTGTCTAATGCACCATTGAGAGCTTCCACATTCTTCCTCCACCCCAGCCTCTCAGCAGTTTCAGAAGCGGGGTTGACAAGCTATCAATTTTGCATGACCTTGGAGCTGAACAACCTAACAGCAGATGGGTGGAGCAGGTCTCCTGAGTCTATAAACACTACAGTCCCAATGGAGAAAGCTAAAAAAGAAGTACGTGACTTGCACCTCATGGAACCTATGTTCTGGAAACAGACAAGTTGACACATATAAACAACAATAAGAGGCCAACCAGGGCTAGAAAGAGGGCTAGATGGCAGCAACAGAAATGGGAAGTTTTATAAAGGGAAGTTTTCTGAAAGGAAGTTTTCAGGGCAAGACTCTACTCAGAAGCAGGGTGAAGGGACTTAATTGAAGTTTAGGCAAGGGACTGAATGAATTTGGAGAAGGGTTGGGAGGAAGAGGTGAGGTGAGCTTGATCTTAAAGGATAAGCAAGATTTGGAGAGCTGGGAATGAGAAGGAAGGGGGGAGTGTTCCTGGGAAAGGGAACCTCCAGAAGTTCAGGTGCAGAAGCTAGAAAGAGCAGTCTTGAATTGCACCCTATGTGTAAAGGAGCCTGGCTGGATTAGGGGAATCCTGTGGCTAACCCCTCCCTCCTGAAGGCAGGACATCAGGTCCTTGTCTTGTTCACCCACTTACTCACCATGTGTGCTTTTTGATAGGTCATGCAACATCAGCCTTGGTTTCCTCACCCACCTTAGGAGTGTAAGACCTGTACTACTTCTCTCACAAGGTTTTTGTGAGCATAAGTGATCTGATGACCTTGCACACCATTGCTAAATCACAATAGGGTTGCCTCAGAAGCAGCAGGAAACACCCTGGGCTCTGTGTAAACAGGAAAACTCCTTCCAGACGAATAAGCCACCGCATCATCATTTTAGAGGGATCATATGCAAAGTTCTGGGCTAGCCACCAGAGATACCATTCTTCCCTTCCTTCAAGATTGCTCAAGCCAATTCGACTGGGAAACCTTTCTTGAACTTCAATCTCCCTGCAAAATTAATGGCCTTCTACTCTGTGAGCTTTATGCACACCTATGTAAGCTTGTGTCACACTGCTTTGGGATTCTTTACTTTGAGAGTAGACAGAAGCAAGAGCTCTATAGTCACACAACAGCACTTACAAGTCTGTGACTTTGCAAATCCTCCTAAATGCTCTGTGACTCAGTTCCTTCATCTATAACATACTGCATAGCATTACTGTAAAAAATAAATAAGAAAAGAATTTAGTACCAGGGTTTGTCACCTAATACTTAATAAATGCTAACAGTGATTAATTGAATTAAATAAATTATTTATTAAATTAATGAATATTGATTGAATACATTTATACCCTCAAACTATACAGGAAACAAGTTTCTTGATTTCAGGAAATTATCAAATTCACCTGTAGGTTCCCAGAACCTAGCACAGTGTCTGGCATTTAGTAAGTTCTCAATAAATGGATGAATGAGTGAAATGTTGGCCCTGTCACCAAAGAGCCTTCTATCTCCTGGAGACTATGTTAATTGTTTTTAGCAGCAGATAACATTAGCCACTATTTTAATCAAGAAAGATAAATTTATTGGAACTCTCCTGAAGGTAGGGAAATGTTGGAGCCCTAGGAAAAATATCCCAAACCTCAGCAACAGAAAATTATATACCTTCCCTAGCACCAAACCACTTCTGAGGCTTAACTCGCATTAATCTACAACTTTCACATTCTCTAGGTTAAACTTCCCAAGAAAGAGAAATCCAGTTGATCTAGCTTAAAATGAGATGGCTAATGACTGACCAGTCAATAGCGGTCAAAGTGTAAAGCTGAGCAATAGAAGAGGCAAGGAAGCAGAGAGGAATGTAAGATAAAGAGGCCTTTATTAGCAACTCCTGGGCGAGGTTCACAGATCCCAGGCAGGGGTCTGTGGAGTCGAGCCCCGAAAATAGTGGGGCGGGTCTTTATACGGAGTGAAAGAATTCCAAGGGTGGGGGCAACTCCATTTGGAGCTGGTGGCCTTGCAGGTGCATTTGGGCTGCAGCGGACCATCTGGGTATTGGGGACATGAGTTTCTTTCAAGGTCATCTTCGCCAAGATTCTTCACAGCGCCCTTATTGTTGGGGAGGGGCGGGTTGAGCCTAACACAAAGCACAAGGCCAAGCTGCCGGGGTGAGGAATCAGTAACAGAGAAGGAAGAATCATCGTAGAACAGGGAGTAGCCACCCTACCATGTCCACTACAAGGAGATAGAGCCTGGAAATGAAAAGGGCAAATCACCTGGAATGAGCGTAAAAGAAAGAGGCTTCCAATATCTACCCTTTTTTAAAGGGCCATGCAGAATTGCTGCCAGGAAGAGGAACGAAGTAAGAGAAACCAGATTATTTAGCAGGAGGAGCAGCTGACTACACCATCAGATAGGAGTCCCCGGCTGTGTGTGCGACAAGTAAACACTGGATGAGTTTCATAGGAAAGAATTACATTGGAAGGTTAATCACAGCTCAGAGACCGGGTTGAAGGCTGGGGACCAAAAATAGAAAAAGTCAGGTATAAGGAAAGCTCCAGAGGGTGAGGCAGCAAGGCCCTAAGCTAGGGTTATGGCAGAGCCACCACCACTGAAATAAAAACCTCCATTCTGCCCTTCCACCTTTGAGTCACTTGCCTTAAAGTCAAAGTCCTGGGAGAGAGCAGCTGATTGGCTGAGTTTGGGTGGTGTTGGTCCATACAGAGGCAAAAAGTTTTCCTGGTGGGAGGTGCTTACAGGATTCACCCTGCCATGGGCATCATGTTAGGTAGTATGCAGACAATATAAGCAGAAATGTGGGCTTTGCCCTGATAGAGCTTACAGTCTTGATTTAAGAGAAATGGGTCTGTCATTTCCCTTTTGTTAATCCTTTTTTTTCAGGATTTATTTATCATACATACAGGAGCTAGGATGTAGGCCAGAGGTGGTAGTGGGGGGGCTGGAAGGGTGAGAGGATTCACTACAGACAAAGTGGGGAGCAAAACAGGCAGGTTGATTGAAATACACTTTTTTAAAAAAGATTTATTTATTTATGCATACAATAACTGGGGTGTAGGCCATAGGTATGGGGTGGTGAGAGTATTCACCAGAAACAGAGTGGGGAGCAGAACAGGCTGATGGACTGAAATACACTGCTGAGGGGCGCAGCAGGCAAGGGAGGAGAGTTCTGTTGCGCCACATGGGCAAGTTCCCTGGCCGGGGATTGAACTCGTGCTGCAGTGGTTACCAATAGCTTCATTGTGCTGAGACCTAACCCCCTGTGCACCAGGGAGGCCCCCCTTTTTGTTAATCCTAATATAAAACAATGAATGAAAGCTTTTTCTTCTTCTCTTCCTGGATTTCTGGTCCTACTTTTTTGCTGGAAACTCTTGGACATCATTTTTGGGCCATTTTTAGTGGGATTATTATTTGCATCCACAAAACTGAACAGGCTCTGCAGGGGACAAGGGTTTAGATTTCATTATTATTGCAAGGCCTGAGCTGTTCGAAGGCATGATTGCGCACACATAGGAAGGTCTTAAGAGGAATAATGGGGCCTCCCTGGTGGCTCAGAGGTTAAGAGCTGCCGGCAGTGGCAACACAGTTCAACGCCCAGCTGGGGAGATTCCCACATGGTGCAGCAGACCTCTCCTGCCTTGCCCACTGCTCCCTTCGGCAGCGTATTTCCGTCGATCTGCCTGTTCTGCTCCCCACTCTGTCTCCGGTGAACCCTCTTGCTGCCCCATGCCTCTGGCCTGTACCCCAGCATTGTATGCATAAATAAATAAATCTTTAAAAAACAAAAGAGGAATAATGGGTCCTGATTGCCTCAAGGTGCCTGCTGAGTATCCAGTAGTGATTTTACTCTGTGTCTCACAAGACATTTGCACGAGGAGCTCTGAGATGAAACAGATGAGATCTCCAGGAATAGGTGGCTGCCCTTGAGTTTCTTCTGCCCTGGAAGTGATGGAGGAGATATAACTTAAAATTAAGGACCCACACAAGAAAGTGGGGGTAGAAGAAATCAACATAACCATTAGCACAATCTCTAGGTGCCAGCTCCTAAGTTCAAAGCATAGGTAGGAGCTAAGAAGAAATCAACATAACCATTAGCGCAATCCTTAAGTGCCAGCTCCTAAGTTAAAAGCATAAGTAGAAGCTAGACGGCAGTCTAGGGCCAAAGATATGGAGATTGAGCCCATTGTCCGGGTCTCTTTTCCAATTCTAGTTAGCCAGTAAACAGACAGCCATCTTCAAAGATGAGCCCCTCCCAACTGAAAGAAGGCTATATCAATGCCATCCATGCAAATACTCAGGGCGGCCATTTCTTTGCCCACCTGTGCCTAAGCAGGTGCTTTCCTTTACCAACTCTGTCCCTCTGTAGGGCAGCGGCCTGCCTGTCTGCCCGTGACCTGCACCATGCAGGCCTCTCTTAGCAAACCTGCCCCTCAGCGGGGCAGCTCTTTCTGCCCATTTGTACAAGTGTCCTATACTTCTTTTCCTAATAAATCTGTTCTTTAAGTATAACTGAGTCTTTGTCTCGTGGAGAAACTTGCTGCGTCCCGCCGAAGGGAGCTCTGGTGAAGAGCTTTCCCAGAGTGGACCCTAGGACCCCACTCCGCTCTCAAATCTGTCGGAAGAACATCAGAAGCACCTCTGCGCCTCCTACTCCACCTCCACACCCCTCACTGCCACCCTGTGCTTCCTGTGAATACTCCCTTGGCTGGTTGTCGCAACCACGTGAGTCTCAGCTTCAGGGAGTAGCCTTTTGTTTCCGGCTCCAGGAAGGAGGAGATGAAGTGGTGCTGCTGCAGTTAACAATTATGATTGTGGTGGTAGTATTAGTCAAAACTCTTTGAGTTGTGAGTTTTGAGGCTGAATTCAAACTGGATTAAGCAACGGGATTTATTGGCTCACATAACCAAAAAGATGAGGGGTAGTTCTCGTTGGATCCAGATGCTCGATGTCATCAGTCATCCATCCCAGTCACTGGCTCTAAATCCCTCTGCCTTGGTTTCATTTCCATGTGAAGTAATGGGTCCCAGCGCAAGTTAGGGTAATCAGGTAGCTTCAGGGACACAGCAGGCAGGGACCTCGGGAGAGTTAAAGAAGCTTCTGCCATAAGGGCAACAAGAGGAATAAGGGAAGATCCAGAGATAAGGGCAATAAATTCCAAAGGGAGCTAATCAAGCACCCCAGGACTAGGGACAACAGGACAGTCCAGATCAAGGATGATGAAAAAATTATGATAAGATAAGGACTGGGACACAGAGACTTAATTCCAGGCACAGGGACATTAAGGTAGTAAGTGAGACCACCAAGAACTAACCAATCACAAAGAGACTGATGGAGCATTAGAATAATTAGGGAAAGATAGAATATATTCCCTGAGATACGACTCCACTTCTGCTCCCTTGCCCCTCCCTGATCTGGTTCCACCTGCCTGGGAGTCCCGCTTTATTTCTGTTCCTCTTCTCCTTATTAAACATTTTCTTTCTCTAAACAAATCTGCCTCTTTTTGCTTGCTTGCCTGAGTGTCAGCAAAGTTCCTGCTGCAGCCTTGTGAGACACCAACACGTGGCGTCTAGCAGCTGGGGTTCAGCGCTGCCACCACAGCCTGGGGTCCATTTCTGGCTGGGAGACTAGACCTGAAGACCTGAAATTCCAGTACCTGTATCACCACGGGATGGTAAAGATGGCTTGTGGCTGGCAAGCCAGCCTTCTGCCAATTTTAAAAACCCTGCAGAGTTCCTCTTTTTTTGGAGTCCCAGGGAGAGTGCCAGCTAGGCTCCCAACGTGGGTCACATACCCTGAGAATGGAGAGCAGTAGTTTCCCAAATGGAAGAAATGGGTGCCATTACCAGAAAAAGGAGGTGCTGAGCAGGCATAGAAACAGCAGATATGCATTATGCTGTTTGTGTTGAATAGGATGACAAGAAGCAGGAGATAGGAATGCCGGAGAGTCTCAATGGTTTCATAAGATGTTATAAGAAATACTGGAGGACTCTCCCTCCTCCCCAAATCCAGTCTCCAAAATTTACTCCAACTTTATGTTCATTTAACTGATTAAAGTAATCAATATCTTCACCAAATCATCATCCTAAAGCAATTAACCAACATCTCCTATGTATGTAGCTGTACAAGAAAAATAGAACAGTCTCTTGACAGACTGAGAACTTACTCTCTAGAGAGCACTGATGATGACAAAAGACTCATAGACAACAGTGATGACTACAGCAGCTATGAATTGCCCATTCTAAATGACATAAATCAAACGGTATTGTATATAAAGTATACCTCAATAAAAATTCAAAAATTGTTCAAAGGAAAATAACAAACTAGAAAGTGCATTTGTTACTAGGTGATGTGGTATATATGTTTCTAGGGAATGATGAAATTTACATATTTCAATTGAACAGGTATAAGGTGAGACTGCCATTTCTTTCTACTTCAAAATCGATTACCAATTCAAAGATTTTGCAGTATTCTGTACTATTCCCTTTGTATTTGCTTGAAATGCTACATATTCTTGGACAAAATAACTTCTTTATTTTATTTTTTTTAAAGGTTTATTTATACAAGCTGGGGTACAGGCCAGAGGCATGGGGCAGCGAGAGGGTTCACCAGAGACAGAGTGGGGAGCAGAACAGGCAGATCAGAAATACACTGCTGAGGGGAGCAGCGGACGAGGCAGGAGAGGTCTGCCGCACCATGTGGGACTCTCCCGGGCTGGGTGTCGAACCCACATCGCGTGCTGCCGACAGCTCCACAGTGCAGCGCTCAACCGCTGTGCCACCAGGGAGGCCCCCAAAATAACTTCTTTAAAATGGGCTTTGGGAGTTTTTCCCAAATGCTCAACTATCTCATAACATTTCCTCACATTTTTTTCCTGTTTTGTACCCTCCCGCCCCAGTCATTTCTGGTGCCTAATATCTGGGAGAGCCAATGTAACCTGGATCTAGAAGAATGCTGTTCTGTTGTTTATACTCCCCGCGGGTGTCTCCAGAGCCACATGACAGGTGCTCTCAATAGATGTCCTGAAAAACACGGGAATGAGAACAGGCATTGGGGTTGCCCAAAATAGTTGGCAGGAAAATGGCCATTTCTTGGATCTACTTTGACACTGATACTTAAAGATTTCAAGATCTATTACACTTCTGCTTATATTGATAACATCTTATAAAACACAAGTGACAACCTTAGAGCCAACTTCTATTTCAATCCCAAACAGCCTCTCCCCACACTGACCATCCTATGCTAATCTGCCAAGCTGCATCTCACATCTCAACTGGTTGCTTCTTCATCATACATTCCATTCTTTCTTTTTTTTTTTTAATTTATTTTTTTTATTGTTATTTATGTCTTTTACATTTTGTATTCCCCTTGGGCAGCCCACCACCATCCATTCTTTCTTTCTTTAAAATTTAATTTAATTTTTTTTTGTGTGTGTAGAAGAACTGGGGTGTGGGCCAGAAGTGCTGGGGGGTGGGGGGTGAGAGGATTCACCAGAGACAAGAGTGGGGAGCAGAACAGGCAGATTGACTGAAACACACTGCTGAGGGGAACAGCGGGCGAGATAGGAGAGGTCTGCTGTGCCATGTGGGTAGCTCCCTGGCAGGGGATCAAACTCAGGCCCTAGGTGTGATATCGCTGAGACTTAACCCTTAGGCCCCCTGGGAGGCCCCATTCTACTCTTTCTTCATAAGTTTAGTAGTCATATTTATAGTTGTGTAAACTATTGCCCAGAAACTAGTTACTATAATTGGCTCAGGGACGGACACATGTGCTTAGTGGATTCAATCATGGTAAAAGTGGAGGTTTTGTTTAAATACTTGGGGGAAAGAAATATATCTGTTCTCCTGGAAGGTATGCTGTGTGAATGTGAAGACTACAACTGATGCAGTCATTTGGCTGCCGCAAGGGAAGTCTGAGCAAGAATGAAGCCAACATCAGAAAGTGAGCAATGTGGCTCACAGACACATGGTGGGGGTGGTGCTCTGATCAAACCATGCCTGAAGCCTTCCTCTAGAGATTTCAGTTACACTGAGTGAAGAACTTCCCTTTAATTATGTCAGCTGAAGTTATTTTTCTTTAAACTGGAACTTATCATCCTGTGTATTATTGTCTTTCAGCAGTCTTTTTTTTTTTTGGTTTATAATATTATTGAGATATAATTGACATCAAGTAGATTGCAGATATTTAAGTGTATGATTTGATGAACATATTAATCAGGATCACAAGCTTCCAAATGCCCTTTTGGGAATTTTTCCCTCCTTCACCACCACCTCCTCCATCTCCATCCCCAGAGTTTCTGTTGATAAAAGAGTTTGCATTATCTAGAACTTTGCAGAAATGGAAGAATGGAATGTAAAAAACAAAATTTTAGTGACCTCCCATTTATATGTTAAAATCCCAATCCCCAAAGTGATGATTATTAGGCGGTGGGGGCATTTTGGGGGTGATTCGCTCATGACAGTGGAGCCCTCATGAATGGGATCAGGGCGCTTATAAAAGAGATTGTAGAGAAATTCCTTGTCCATTTGGTCACATGCGGTGATGGTGAAAAAAGTATTCTTACCAGATATCAAACCTGTCAGAGCCTTGATTTTGAGCTTCCCAGCTTTCAGAACTGTAAGAAAAAGGTTTCTATTGTTTATAGCTACTTGATCTATGGTCTTCTGTTATAGCAGTCCAGACAGATAGAAAACTGGCACTGAGAAGAAGGATGTTGCTCTAACCAACACTCTAAATGTAGAAGTGGCTTTGGAAGCATATAATGGGGAGAAGCTATAAAGGTTTGAGACATGTGATAGAAAACACCTATAATGTCCTTAATGGACCTTTAAGAGCAATTCTGGTGAAAGCCCAGAGGCGAGTTGGAGAGAAAGTCTCAGTCTTCTTAGAAAATATCTAAGCATGGGCCTCCCTGGTGGCACAAGGAGTTAAGTCTCAGCACTATGAAGCTATCTGCAGCCACTGCAATACAAGTTTCATCCCCAGCAAGGGAGCTAATCCACATGGCACAGCAGACCTCTTCTGTCTCACCCACTGCTCCCCTCAGCAGTGTATTTCAGTCCATCTACCTGTTCTGCTCTCCAATCTGTCTCTGGTGAATCCTCTCATCCCCCCTCCCATACCTCTCACCTACACCCTAACTCTTGTATGCATAAATAAATAAATCTTTTAAAAAAGAAAAGAAAAAAATATCTAAGTGTTCTAGAACAGAACATTGGAAGACACACAGACCATTCTAAGGGGATCTCAAGAGGAAATGAGGACCGTACTTTTGGGCAAGGAAGGAAAGGCCAAACTTGTTACAAAGTGCAAAGAATTGGACTGGATTGTGTTCCTGTCCTAGTATTTTGTGTAAGGCAGAACTTGTTGAGTGATAAAATTGGTTATTTGGTGGAGGAAAGAGCTAGGCAAGGTGTTGAAGACGTGACCTGGTTCTATGGATTGTTTATAGTAAGATGCAAAAAGATATAAATTATTTAAAGAGGGAATCCTTAATCAAAAGAGAAGTAGAACTTCAATATTTGGAAACTTCTCGGTCTATCCATATTGTAAAAAATGAGAGAGAACAGACTGGGGGAGAACATAAGGGGTGTGACCAAGCCACTATTTGATAAGGAGATTAGTCAACTATCAACAGAAACTCTGAGCTCTCATTCAAGAACATGTAAGTATATAAAAGGGTGGGTCACCCATGTCTAGGTCATTAACCCTGTGTCTCCATCACAGACTCTGCTTCCCCAATTCTGGCACGACGCTCCTAAGCTGCCCGAAAGGGAGCTTCAGCAGCCCTAGGGTGGAGACAATTTTTTCTATTACAAAAGTAACATATATTTAACGTAGAAAAGTTAAACTATGATGTAAGAAGAAAACGAAATAAATTAAAATCACAAAAAATATATCTTGAAGTATATCCTTCCAGGAGTGGTAACCAGGGGGAAAAAATAGTAAGAGAATGTGAGGAAGACAATTTGGGGCAAAAAGGACAGGATGAGTAATCATCGAAACACAAAAGAACCTCGAGGGGCACAGACAGCAGAACTACTTGTTCTTTCTGGAGCAGAGTCCTAGAGAACTCTTGCATTCTGCATCCTCATAATGAGATATAGCACTCAATATGTGCCATTTTATATTCAAAGTGCTGTGTCCTGAATATTTGTTTTCTTATCCACTGAATAAGGATTAGTGAAACATGCTCAGTTAATTCAAGGGGCTATTTATGCATCATTTCATGCATTTGTATCCCAATGAATCAGACCTAAGAATTCTGTGTTTGGACTGTGGATGACTCAAGGTCTTTCCACTTTCAAATTTTTTGGAATAGGAGTCAATTTATAATAATTAAAAACCTAATCACAAAATGGGGGTACAAGGTTGCTTTGACATCCAAAAATGAATTTAATAGACCACATTAACAGAATGAAGGAAAAAAAGCAACACATGTTTATTTTCATGAATACAAAAAATGTATTTGACAAAAGCTAACTTTTTTTTTTTCATGATAAAAGCTTTAGGAATAGAACATGAATAAAAATCAGAACCAGAACAGAACTTCCTCATCCTGATAAAGGGCACTTACAAAAAACCCCCAAAACTGTATCTAGTATCATTCAAAAATAGTGGAAGATGACTGCTTTCTTCCTAAGATCAGGGACAAGACAAGGTTGCTCGCTTTCACCATTTCAGTTCAACATTGTACTGGAGCTTCCAGCCAGTACAGTTTCATAAAAGTGAAATGAGAGGCATCCAGATTAAAGAGAGAAAAGTAAAATCACCTCTATTTGCAGATGACATAGAATCCATATACATAGAAAATCCCAAGGAATCCTCTAATAAATGGCTAGAAGCAAGAAACAAGTTAAAAAGGTTGCAATGTAAAAGAGTAATGACAGTGGTCAACAAATTTTTACAAAAGTTATGTTACTGAAATAAAATTAGTCATTTCCTATCAATTTGTATGTGCTCAACATGAATATGACAGTCAAATTCTAATTTTGGCTCTAGGTTTTTTTTAATCTGCAATAAATTGATGTTTACATCACAAAATACATGCCAATGGTAATAGGTCTCTGGTTAAAACCTGTAAAAAATCAAGTCACAGACTACTTTTTAGATTTCTTCATTTGTCTCTTGTACAGCTGTTCAGGAGCATCTCTGGGGAGTGTCCAGCATAGTCAGCCAGCATTGCAGTGGACCATTTTCCCTGGTATCTTTGTTCCATTGGTGTGATATCTTGATGAAAACATTCGCCATGTTCATCACTAACCACACCACAGTTTTCAGGGAAGAAATCCAGATGGGAATGAAGGAAGTGGATCTTGAGAGACATATTGCAGCCAAGTTTGTGATACTGCATCAGCATGTACTACTAGTTCCTTGTAGTTTTCTGCCCTCACATTCCCAAGAAAGTTAGTAGACTCTAGGCGAAAAGCATTCCATGCTTGTTTCTCATCATCCTGCAGCAAGTTGTTGAACCGGTCATCTTTGAAGAGCTCTCGAATCTGAGGACCCACAAAAACTCCCTCTTTAGTCCTTGCTTTGCTGAGTGGAGGAAATTTTTCATGTAAGTATCGGAAAGCTGGCGAGGTCCGGTCCATGGCTTTCACGAAATTCTTCATCAAACCTAGTTTGATGTGAAGGAATATTAGCAGGATTTTGTGAGCCTTGACAAGAGCTGGGTGCTGGATTCTGCAACTGCTACATTTTGTCTGCGAGTCCATTCCTTCCATAAGTAGTGCAATTCACTTGCTCGGCTATCCCACTCACATAAGAAACACATGTATTTTGTATATCTCTGCTGCAGTCCCATTAAAAGGGCAACTAGCTTCAAATCACCACAGATGTGCCAGCTGTACTTGCTATACTCAATGGAATTCAGTAGTTGCTTTAACTACTGTCCTATGTCTCTTTCATGTGGACAGCATGCGCTACTGGAATAGATGTAAGATGGTTTCCATTGTGCAAAAGCACAGCCTTAAGACTCAGTTTCGAAGAGTCCAGAAACAGTCTCTATTCTTGTGGGTCATGAGTGATTTCTAAGACATTCATGAGGCCCTCAATATTGGAACAGAATACCAGAGTACTTTTCTTTTTGAAGAAAGGCTCCAACTGCTGGTGGCGCTTTCGATGTAAAGTAATTGTGACATATTTTTCTAGAAGATTCCATTGTTGGAAGCTTGATCCTAGCAATTCTGCCTTGTTCTTAGATAAGTCCAAATCATAAACAGGTCAGTTAATTCTTCCTGTGTTAGTCTGTGTGCGGTTGATCATGCACCGCAGTGAAAATCTGGATCACTGCATGCTGATGGAACAGGAGAAGAACAGGTCGGTTCACCCTTGTCCTCATCAGATGAATCAAGAGAATATTCTGCTGGAGGTTCTGGAATAGGAAGTCCCTCACCATGTGGAACTGGTCTCAATGCAGATGGAATGTTTGGGTAGACTATCTCGACTTCTTTTGCTTCATTATTCTGCTGGAAAGAGGAGGAAGCAACAGAAGTAACAGTCTTTTATGTGGTTGCTTGGCTCTCTCCACACCATGGGGACTGCAAACGGCATGGATGGGCTTTTGCCATTTCACCACTGTGAAAGCTGTGTTGCACATGTAGCACAGCATATATGCGGGGTCCAAGGCTTGTCTTGGTCACTAACCTTGCATCCGAAATAAGGATACCCTTCTTCACTTGAGAAGTGATCCTTTTCTTCTGGTTGGCAAATGTCACTTCCCCACAAATAGAGCAGAAATTATCCATGCAATTAATGCACTTTCAAGGCATTACTGTTCTGTATTGTGCCTAAATGAATAAAATCATTACAGTTCTGGGCCTCCCTGGTGGCACAGCGGTTAAGTGTTGCAATGTGCAGCTGTTGGCAGCGGCAATGCGAGTTCGACCCCGGCCAGGGAGATTCCCACATGGCGCGGCAGACCTCGCCTGCCTCTCTCGCTGCTCCCCTCAGCAGTGTGTTTCCGTCCATCTGCCTGTTCTGCTCCCCACTCTGTCTCTGGTGAACCCTCTCGTCACCCCACACCTCTGGGCTGTATGTACCCCAGCTTGTATGCATAAATAAATAAATCTTTAAAAAAAAATCATTACAGTTCTATGGAACAGTAGCTTCAACTGTCTCACACAAAGTCTGAAATGTTTTCAGTGCTCAACCTTTCCGACGCGGCTTTCTATAGTGCACTGCTGATGTCAGCTTCCTTCAGCAACTGCCTGGCAGTAGTATTGTATTGCATCAGAAAATGATGCAATCAACTCTGGATGATGTGTGCATGATGGTATTATGCAATGTGATGCAATATTACATCATTCTAGGCTGATTTAGGATGTTGTTGCAGTCCTACTGGATAAATTTACACAGTGAAACATATAAAATGAATTATATGAGACTTCTTCAAAATGAGAGCTAATAATAAATTTTCAGGGTTATATTCATGTTCAGCACATCAAGACACTACAGATTAGGGCCTTTTAAAGTCAGTAATGGGACCTCCCTGGTGGCGCAGCGGTTTAGCGCTGCGCTGTGGAGCTGTCGGCAGGAGTTCGACGCCCGGCCAGGGAGAATCCCACATGGTGGGGCAGACCTCTCCTGCCTCGCCCGCTGCTCCCCTCAGCAGTGTATTTCTGATCTGCCTGTTCTGCTACCCGCTCTGTCTCGCCGCCCCACGCCTCTGGCCTGTACCCCAGCTTGTATGTAAAAATAAAAAAAATAAATAAAAAATCTAAAAAAATAAAGTCAGTAATGATCTCAGTGTTGACCAGTGTTATAAGTATCATATACAGTGAAGTTAACTTAAATGGAACAGGAAATTTTGGGAAGGTGCTGCTTGTTTTATATATGCACTCCCTCCCTCCTCCCCTCACTTCTTCCCTGCTGGTGTTGTTCAGGTATCAGGAGGAAATCTCTTGATCTCAGAGAAGCAGATGTCCTGCCAGCTCTGTGAGTCATCATTGGTATAAAGTAATCATAGAGGGGCCTCCCTGGTGGTGCAGCGGTTAAGCGCTGCGCTGTGGACGCCTGGCCGGGGAGATTCCCACACGGTGCGGCAGATCTCTCCTGCCTTGCCCGCTGCTCCCCTGGGCAGTGTATTTCCATTGATCTGCCTGTTCTGCTCCCCACTCTGTCTCTGGTGAACCCTCTCACCGCCCCACGCCTCTGGCCTGTATCCCAGCTTGTATGTATAAATAAATAAATCTTTAAAAAAATAATAATAATCATAGAGATACAATTCCCTTTTATCAGGTGCTCACTTTATCGCTTCTCTTGCAGGTAAAGTGGATATCTGATGCTATTCTAGCCAGTACAACATAAGAGAAAGTCTTCTGTGGAGTTTTTGAGAAAGAGGGATTTTTCTTTATTAATAAAAATTGAGCTCCTCTTCCACCTGCTCCCTTTCTTCTCATTTGATGCAACAATGTGAGGACATGATATCTGGAGCCACAGCAGCCATGACAACACCATATGGCAACAGGCACAAAAATGAAATATCAACATGCTGAACCACAAAGCCAAATGTTGCAAAGAGCCTGGGTCCTTGATGACATAGCTGAACTGAGTATCCTGGTTCTGCTCCCTCCACGCGCCTTAGAGAAAGTGTCCTAATGTTTTCAGGAGCTATCATTTAGGTTATCGCTTAATGCAGTCAAATACATGCTAATTCATACAGATTTATACACCTTCACGTGTATCTCAAGGGACCTAAAGGCAGCTGCTCTCAAAGGTCAGGAAGCAGGGAGTGGAAAATTGTCATATCTCTGGGCAGTGACTCTCCCTTCTGGCCCGATCTCTGTTTCTCTCTGAGAATCTGTGTCCTTCTATGTTCCTTCCTACAGACCAGTTTTCACTGATTCAACATTCATATGGTGAAGTCCTCCCTGTCTGCATTTCCTGCATCTAAGAGACCAGCTCAGGCTGCAACTAGGGTCTCAAGCTCAATTTCAGAGCCTGGAAGACAGAATATGCTTGAACCAGGTGTTAGTCACGTACCTTCCTGCCCAATTTACAACATTATGGGGTCAAGGTCACGTGCTCAAACTTGCCTTCTGAAGGCTCATCCCAGGTGTGTGTGTGTGTGTGTGTGTGTGTGTGTGTGTGTGTGTGTGTGTGTAGGAAATTTTCAGAGAAAGGGGATATTCCCTTTAGTATCTACCATATTGAATAAGGAAGAAAGGAAGGGAAGGGAAAAGTGAGAATATGTATTTTTGGGAGTGGGTTGTATTCTTGGAAGTGAGAGAGAGAATAACAGATCCCAACAGCAGATGGAAATGCTGTGAGAGGTAAACCCATCCTGGGGGTAACTGAGAAATTCCTCAGAAAAGAAATTCAATTCAATTCAAAATCCAATTACCAAAGGACTTTTCTTGAAAGAGGAGGAAGAAATAGAGGTGGGCAGAGAAATAAGAATGAAAGAAAGTAATAGCACTGTCCATAAGAAAGCAAAGGTAGGATTAGACATCCTCCCAGCCTCCATCCCCCCACCCAACGCCCCTCCCACTTTAAAGAAAGCCAGGACTTGTGGTTTCCTTTAGGCTGAAGTCTCACAGAGAACATGTGTTTGCGTGTGTTCCCTGGCAATCACAGGCAGCAACATTTCTCTCTAAAAGAGGTCACTGAAACAGATTGGGGTCAGCCTAATACTGTTTCCTGACAGAGACCCACAGACTGGATTTGGAGGCCGAGCGCTGCCCTAAGGGCTGCTGTCCCCAGGTGTTCGATCCTGATAAGGGCCTGGGTCAGAGGCTGGCCAGCCAGGGAGCAATTCCCAGAAGTTGTCAGGGGTAAACGTGTGATTTCCAGGCTCCTTCCCTTCTCCCGTGTGCTGGGAAGGGGCAGGGCTAGCCCAGGGAAACTGAAGGATGTGTTTGGAGAAAGCACCAGAAGGAAGTCAGGGAGGCGAGATAGCAGAGGCTTTGGAGGAACAACAGTTGGACAATTCTGGGAACACAGAAGCTGGGGTGGGTTAGCATCCAGGGCTCCCTCCCTCTCTCCCTTTCTCCCTCCCTTTCTCCCTCCCTCTTTCTCTGCATTCCTACATAGTTTGTGGACACAGCACTTGGCCCCTGCTCCCGTGGTTTCCACGCACCTTGGGAAGGGTCATGTCTGTTTTGTTCACAGAACATCCCAAGCAGTGCCCCCCACAAAGAAGATGATCAACAAATATTTCTTTAATGAATAAGGGAATGAAACTTGGTAATGAGAAGAATGCATTATTAACTGAAAGCATTCAAGGGAGGGAACAAATTTGCACCATTGTGCTTCTACCTTTTTTAACCATTTAAAAACATGCAAATCATTCTTAGTTCTCACTGTTGGGATCTGTTATTCTCTCTCTTACTTCCAAGAATACAACCCACTCCCAAAAATACATATTCTCACTTTTCCCTTCCCTTCCTTTCTTCCTTATGCAATATGATAGGTACTAAAGGGAACATCCCCTTTCTCTGATCTTTGATGGATTTGTTTTGTGCTGCTAAAGAATAAGGAGGCAGGAAAAAGCCTTAGAACCACTGGACCGATTGACACCCCAAAGTAATTTGTAGGAAGAGGATGTTTTTGTATAAATCAGTTTTACCTGGAGGCCTACAAGTTAAAGAGACATGAAACAAAACCAGCAGTTGTTCTCCTGCCATCTCCCCTGAAGAGCTGGTTTTAAGATTCATCTACTGCTCCTCTAGGTAGAGAACTGAAGTCCAGAGAGCCTCAGTGACTTCGTGTCATACAGCAGAGAAGCAAAGGACAGCAACTTCTACAACAGCACAGAGACTTGAGGAAAAGTCAACAGAAAACTCTGGCCTGTAGGCCCAGTTTCATGTGCCGCCTGAACAGCACGAGAACTAAGAATAGTTTGCATGTTTTTAAATGGTTAAAAAAAAATCAAAAGAAGAATATTTCATGACAGGTGAAAATTATATGCAATTTAAATGTCATTGTCCATAAATAAGGTTTCCCGGGCACACCGCCCCGCCCATTCACGAGGGCTGCTTTCAAGGCAGGGTTGAGTAATTAGAACACAAAGTGTAAGTGGCCCACAAAGGCTAAAATAGCATGTGTTTATTTACTTAACTTTATTTTTGTCTTTGTGAAGCCTAAAATATGTAGTATTTGACCCTTTATAAAAAGTTTGCCGGCTCTAGGTTGGAATTCTCAGCAGCTCCTCAGCTTTCACTACTTGGGAAGGCCATAGAAGTTGGCTCTAGGTGAGGGGTATGAGGAGTGAGGGGTGATGGGATAGAAGAATGCAGATATTGGGGTCATTTGGTTAAAGGCCCAGAACCTGAGCAAGATCAGGGCCAGCTTTGGGCAGTACAGGAACAAGGGCAGGCCTAACCTGTGGGTAATTATGAAATTAGGGACAGCCTGTCTTTCTGAGGTGCTCCCATGTCTGTTCTGGACATTGCAGGGGATTATAAACCAGTTCCTTGGAGGCAGCACAAGAGGCTCACCGTGCTGCTAAGAGACTAACCACACATCACAGATGACAAGAGCACTCTGGGCATTGTGGCCAACAATGTCAGCTTCTTGCCAGGCCCATCCTTTCTATTTATTAACTAGCTCTAATTCAATACTTATTGTGCCTGGCACTATGCTAAGTACATTTCAAACATTATTCCTCTATGGGATGGACTTTAGTATTATTATCCCCATTTTGTAAATGAGAAAATAGAGGCTAATGTCACTGAGTCAGTAAGTGGGTGGGGTCAGGATTTAAACTCAGGTCAGCCTAATTGTAGAGTGTATTTCTTTCTTTCTTTTTTTTTTTTTTTAGGATTTATATATTTGTTTATGCAGACAAGAACTGAGGGGTTGGCCAGAGGTGTCCAAGGAGGGTGAGAAGATTCACCAGAGACAGAGTGGGGAGCAGACCATGTGCATCTACTGAAATACACTGCTGAGGGGAGCAGTGGGCAAGACAGGAGAGGTCTGCTGGGCCATGTGGGAAGCTCCTGGGCTGGGGATCGAACTCATGTTACAGTGGCTGGCCATAGCATGATAGTGCTGAGACTTTAACCCCTGCAACCCAGGGAGGATCCCCTAATTGCAGAGTATATTTCTGAAGTAGCACACTGTATTGCCTGGGAAGGGGGTGGCATATATACCATATTCCATGTAATGCCCCTAAGAATGATATAGTAAATGCTTCAGGGTCTGACCAGGAAAGGGGAAACCACTCTGAGTACCTGAGAGTAATTCAATGCAGAAAACTGGTGATGGAAAAACTGAGAAGCAGCAGGAGACAGCCCAGAAATTAGCAGAGGTTGGAAACCACCAGCATTTCAACCTGGAAGCTTGTCTTAGTCTTTTCAGGCTGTATAACCCTGGAGGGCTGAAACAATAGGCACTTGATTTCTCACAGTTCTAAAAGCTCATGGCTCAAGGTGCCAGCAAGGTGGGTTCCAAACTGAGACCTATTCTCTTGGCTCAGCCACCATCTTGTGTGCTCATGTGACCTCTTTATGTACATGTGGGAGAGTCGGGACGGGGGTGAGGGGAGAAGAGAGAGAGACCAAGCACCGAGCTCTGGTATCTTTTCTTGTAAGGTCTCTAACAGCTCAGGATCCATCTCTGTGACCTAATTTAACCTCAAGTAATTTCATAAAGGCCCTATCTCCAATTGCAGTCACATTGAGGGTTGAAGCTTCACCATGATGGATTTGGGGGGACATTCAGTCCATAACAAGGGTAAAGAGGGGAGGTGGTATCATGGAGCCCAGGGATGAGGGTCCATTGGTTTTAGCTCTGTGATGGCTTGTCCAGCAGGAGCCAGAGACACAGAAGAGATGCAGTAGTTTTCATAGCTACAGCTCCAGGCAGAGAAGGAGAAATTGTCCTGGTATTTCCATTCTAATTGTCTGTCTTCCAGTGGATAAGCTGAGCCAGAAGCCAGCTAATGTGGGTAATTTTAAGAAGTTGACCTACTTTGAGACAGAGCGGAAGGAGGAAAGTAGATCTAGGGTTTGGACTGCCCCAACAAGCTTCCTAGAAGTTCTCCAGCTGGATGTTGACACACATAGGCCAGGTTGCCATCACTCAAGACTGTGTGAGTTGCTTGCCAACAACCGTGGCAACCCGCTGGTCTTCAAATTGGCCTCGGAGGGACACCTGTTCCTTCCACTCACACTTTATTGACCCAACCAAATCACATGGTGAAGCCCAATTTCATCTAGGCAAGGAAACATAATTCCATCAAGGCAGCAGCAGCCAATCGCTTAAATAACTATCCTGGCTCTCACAACAAAAAGCTGCAGAAATGCAGGTCCACAGGAGAATTATGAGAAATGATGAATGTTCGCCCGACCCTCTGAAAGACTGGAATTAAACAAATCCCCAAGCTTGAAATTAAAAATGAGGGTTTAATGTTTCAAAGTTTCATCACTAAAAAGCACAACAGAAAACCTCTTGGACTCAGTGAAGTGTGCAGTGGGGTGGGTTGGGGAGGGGACGCGGGTGACGCAATGGGGGTGTATCTGCAGCTTTGGGGTGCACCTGCGTTTCAGCGGTGGGTGAGGGAACCTCAAGCGCATATTGAAGTGTGAAATGGTATTCCCAAAATCATCTAGTTCTGACAACAAAAGGTAAATCAATAAAACCTGATTAAAAATAAATTTGAATGAGGAAGGACTGAGCTTATTATCATAAATATAAAAGTCAGACTTGAAGCACCATCTGAAAACATTATTGCCATGTGATCCGTTAAGCAGTCATTTTTTCAGAAGACAGGCCTGACCTTTGCTCCCATCCGGTTGGGTGCAGAGAGTGGCTGCTCTAGAGGTGCACCCACTTGGAGAACCTGACGAAGAGTCAGCACAGAACGACAGACCCACTGTCTCCCTAAGCCTCTCTCTGGTTTAACATGGGGCTGCACTGAGCACAAGTTCAAGTTCAAATACATTCGTAGCGCTTGCCCTCCAGGGACTGAGCGATGTCTGGCTACTCGAAGAAATAGAGCTTGGAAGTTGGAATAGAGGAGGGGTCAGGGGAGTAGCTCACCGGACTAAGAGTGTGATAAAGAGCGACTGACCTTCAAGCTGACTGCAGCTGGTTGCAGGGCAGGGCAGGGACAGATAAGCTGAAGCACAATCCCTTCTAAAAGGAGCAGCTGCTCTTAGTCTCCAACCAGTTGTTACTATGAAGAATAATAAAACCCTTTTCCCCCTTCCAGTTGTACTGAGAAATAGTTGCCATCCATCACTGTGCAAGTTAAGGCTACAGCCTGTTGGTTCGACTTACCTATGTGGTGAAATGATTCCCGCAGGAGGTTCTGCTGGCATCCATCTTCTCACAATAAAAAGAAAAGAAAAAAGATAAGAAGCAATTAGAAGAGAGGTGGGGAGAACTACTCGGAACTTTCCTGTACGTCTCACAGTGGGAGTTAACTGTGGTCTCCCCGCTGTAAGTTAAGTCCCAGGACGAATTTATCTTTGCACCGACAGTGTGCACATGCTGACTAATTTTGTCCAGTTCCTGCTACCCCCATTCGAGAAAAAAGGCTCTTTTAAAATGGCAAATAAATTTATTTGTGAAATCTGCTGGTTTTAATTGCTGGCACTAATTCAAAGTTTATTTTTATTTTAAAAAATTAAGTTGATTAATTTTTAATATATTTTAAAAATTTCTTTACTTTAAAAATTTTTTTAATTTAATAATTTAAAAATTTGAAGTACTCTGTAGACCAACTATATACTTCTATAGGCTGTGCCTCGAGTTCTCAATCTGTAATCTCAGGGGTAGGTAACCAGGAAGGAGGGGAGGAGAAATCTAGAGAGGAATTAGAGAAGTCCAAAAAGATGGCATAGAAATGTGGGATGGGCAGAGGGGAGAAGGAGAGGACATGGAGGCTGCTGGAAAGGGGGGCTTGAAAAAGGACAGAGGTGTTGATCTGGGTTAATCAGAAAGTTTTGGGATATGGGGACTCCCTGGTGGCACAGGGGCTAAAGTCTCAGCGCTATCAAGCCATGGCCAGCCACTGTGGCCTGAGTTCGATCCCCAGCCAGGGAGCTGACACACATGGCGCAGCAGACCTCTCCTGTCTTGCCCACTGCTCCGCTCAGCAGTGTACTTCAGTAGATCCAGCTGTTCTGCTCCCCACTCTGTCTCTGGTGAATCCTCTCACACACACCCCTCCCACTCCTGCACCTCTGGCCTACACCCCAGTTCTTGTATGCATAAATAAATAAATCTTAAAAAAATATTTTAGGGGTGTGTAACATTTTCACTCTTCTTTTCATAAAACGTTCAGGAAAATAGACTTTCAGCAGATTTGTGATTTCTTTGGAGAACATCATTGCCTTGAGGCCGGACCAAAGAGACCCAGTCCCAGTTCAGTTGTTGGAGTCTCCACCTAAGGCCGCCCTGTGTTCTGAGTGCAGATCATAATCTGGTTTCTTAGATGGGAGGAGAGGCAGGACAGGTGGGAAAATCAGAGTTTGGGTACTAGAGGCAGACAGAATCCTGGGTCCTGCACTTGTTTGCTGTAAATATTTCTGAAACACATTACAAAGTGGGCATTAAAAATAGTCCCATCACAAAGTGATGTTGAGAGACTTAAATGAGAAAATGAAGATAAAATAGCACAGTGCCTGGCATCTTGTATGCATTCAACAAAGAGTAACTGTCAGTGCTATTATTACTATTTCTTTATCACTTAGCTGCTCAGTCAATGCTTGTGGAACGAATGATTGCCTGTGTCTCCCTCTCTCCCCCACCCTCCATTCCTACCCCCAGTACTCTGGTCTCCTCTGCTTACCTGCAGGGAAACTAACAAATGACCTGTAGGGTAAATGAGAGAATTATCAGGTTTTTCCGCCCTCCCCTCAATCACGGACCTCTGCGGGCCTACACGACTGCCTGATAGCGGGCACCTGGAGTAGGGTGTGGGCAAGCATGAGTGGGCGCACCTAGGCCAGAGACTGGACTTAGAAGCGGTAGCAGCAGAAGCAACAGAGAACAGAGCATGGAGCAGAGGACCATGCGGGGTACAGCAGAGGCCACGAGATGCCACCAGAGAGTGAAGATTAGCCGGGGGTTGGGAGGCCTGCCAGTCTCCCAGCCCCCCGACCCCACTGCCTACCCTGTACCTGGTTGCCTCTCTACAAGAAACCAATAAAAAGCCTGCCAAAGCCACCGAGGGCTTCAGGACTCCTTTCCTTTAGACCTGTCTGCACAGCCCCATTTAAAACCTGTGCTCCCTGGTATCTTCCTGCCCCTGCATGACCCCAGAACAGCACTTCATTCTTATGAATAACAAATAGAATAAAAAGAATGTTTATGTGTCAATCTCCTGTGAGTCATTGCCTTGTTTCGGTATTGAGGGTAAGTGGAAGACTTGCTGTGAGGAACCTGTATAGGAAGTCCTTCCTACGGCTTTGTAAAGGCCATTTTATGACCTCTTGCGATGAGACTTCAGGAATCTTCTGGAACCAAAGGTTCCTATTCTTATCCTAATTCCACTGAAGTCAGAGAATTTTCATGTTTCTTGACCTGATGACCTTGAAGCAGCAGCATTATCATTTCAACCTGGCACTGCTGAGTGAAAATGACCATGAGAAAGTCTTCATTTATGACTCAGATTAAGATCTTACACACTCCGCACACTCACACACATGTGGAATGCTATCGCACACATCGAAAACGGTCATGTTTGTAGACAGAAGGCTGACAACTTTCACTTTCTACTTTAAATGTTTATGTGTTTGCCTTTTTTTACAAAACAGTTTTACTTTCACAATCAGGAAGCAAAAGAGATCCTGTGTTTCCATTTTGAAGAAAAAAGGAAGAGACAAATGCAGTCTAGTAGCTTGAGCACTCCAGGTGGACCAAAAAGTGTTTATTTAATGTTTGCTGCCTGGATTCGGTAAAAGAAGGAAGGCAGGAGGCCTGGCCAGGAGAAGGGATGGAGAGGGACGACCCACTAGGGGAGGGAGGACACAGATTTGGGGCCAGTTTTTGTGGTGGTGTCAGATGGATGGGTCCCGTGGGAGCAGCGGGGTGGCAGTCAGCATAAAACCTGATGGTCCTACCAGTTTGGGGTGAATTAACTAGAGAGGGGGAAATTAGGACCGGTTTGGCAATCAAGTTATACCCCATTTCTGACTCTTATGTAATATTTTACTACAAACTATGTCCACAGTTTGTCTCCTCTCTTTATAAGACTGTGTAACCAGGGCCTCCCTGGTGGCACAAGGGGTTATGTCTCAGCACTACCTATCCCCTGCAGCACGAGTTTGATCCCCCGCCAGGGAGCTTCCCAAATGGCGCAACAGACCTCTCCTGACTGGCCTGCTGCTCCCCTCAGTGGTGTATTTCAGTTAGTCTTGTTCTGCTCCCCACTCTGTCTCTGGTGAATCCTCTCACCCTCTCCCATGCTTCTGGCCTACACCCCAGCTCTTATATGCATAAATAAGTAAATCTTTAAAAAAAAAAGAATACATCACCAGCTCTGAGACAGGAACAAGGTTTTTAACCTTCCATAGAAGATTTAGAATGAGCAATCAGAGGCAATGGACCTGAGGAAAAGCCTAGCTGAGAAGGCCAACACTTCTTGTCCGCCATTTGCTTCAGGAAACACATGAGGCTTTCCCAGCTCCTGAGTCAGGGAGCATGGTACTGCATGCTGGGACCACAGACAGGGTGGGCTTCTCTATGGGTGGGAACCAGGAAGGCATCTTAGAGCCATGGGAAGGAGGTTGCTTACACATGACTGAACCCCTTTCCTCTCAGTTTCCTCCTCTGTGAAGTGGCGGCGATATAGTGCCTGGCTTTTAGGATGACTCTGAGGATGAGATGGGGGTTCTGGAGCCACCGCCCAGGGACAGGCCTAAGGTGCTCAGTGTCAGCTTGTAAGTACAGTTCTGTACAGCGAGTTCAGGGTGCCCACTGGGGGCCATGAGTTCTTCCATGGGGGACCAGAGAAGGACACAAAGAAGTGTGAAGTGGGTCTTTGTGGAGGAGTGAGTGTGGATTTGGTGGACAAAGGTGGGTGACAAAAGAAGCGAGACAGGGAAACATGGTGTGTTTGTTGAGAACAAGTCCTTGTGGTGCATGAGTGTATGCTGTGTGGGAGGCAGAGGTAGCAGCGGTGGTGTGTGTGTGTGTGTGTGTGTGTGCGCGCGCGCGCGCGCACGAGAGACAGAGACAGAGAGACAAAGCGAGAGAGAGAAAGAGAGAGAGAGAGAGAGAGAGAGAGAGAGAGAGAGAGAGAGAGAGAGAGAGAGAGAAAGAGAGAGAGAGAAATGGAAGCTGGCTCTGGGTAGCCCTGGAAACAGGTTGGCTTAAAATTGAGAAAAACATTGTAAATTAGGGTAAAGGATTGGGCCTTATCTTTTCCTTGAAGGCACAAGTGTTTGGGAGAGCTTGAGAGATTTCACTTTGTTTTTGAGGTTTCCAAGCAAAGAACAACAGGATCAGATATGTGTTTTGGAAAGTAGGTTCTGGAAGATGTGCCCATTCAGGAGAGGCCAGAAGCCTCTAGTTGTTGTCCCCAGACTGGTCACTAGAGGGAGACCTGGACTCAGAAGTGGCACCACAGTGCGTGCCGAGGTGCTGCTGCATCCAGGTATCCCAGGAGGGGCGCCATGGAGGCTGTCAAATCCTTATCTGCTAGGTTGATTTGCCAGATTACACAAGGGCCCTCACTGGCCCTGGGGGTTGTGGGAACCTTCACCTCCATGCCTCTGACAAGAGATCTCACCTCTCTCCTAGTGCATCCGCCTCTTCAGTTCCTGCTTCTAGCCCGCACCTGTGTACCCTTAGCCTGCACGTCAAGGTTTTGTCCACACTCCCACAAAGGTCACATACGCTGGCAGGAAGATGCACCTGAGGATGAGATCCATGGCCATGGGAGTGGGCTCAGACCATTCGGAAGTGAATCCAGGGTCCTTCCTGGGTACTCAGAGAACATTTTAGAAGAAGGTCAGGGGGTCTGGGCAGGCACTTCCCTGGGCCTGTAGATGAGTGACCTTGAAAGGAGGAACCTAGCCAAAGGAGGGACCCCAGTGAGAGCCTAGTAAAAGAAATTGCGAGCCACAGGATGAGTTGCCCCAGGGCCTGTTTCAACAGGTGGACTAAATCATGGACTGGCGAGTCCTGTCCAAACAATTTGGCCACCACACTGACCAGGAGGAGCCATGATAGCTGAAAAGCCTTAGATCCTGGCTAATGATTATCACACAATTTCCCGGAGGGAAAGGCTGAGAGCCTCGCGGGCAACTGGAATACGACAGTTCTGCGCATGGCTGGCATAGCCCAACCAGGAACAGCCTGTGACGCTGCCCTCATCCCTGACTCATCCCTTCAAATATGGCCTCCTAACGCCTTTTGAGGAGCCGAGCTAAATGAACACTTTCCTGCACCGGCTCCCTCACGCATGAGTCTTTTTAATAAAGCCTGACCTGGTTCAAACACACCCAACGCTCTCTGGTGAATCCTTTCCTAGAGGCCTGTAACACAGGGGTGCGTTCTCTTTCCCCCACATCTTGAGGGAAAGGATCTTACATTATTTCCACCTTTCATATAACGTTCCACCCGAAGCCCAGCTGTTAGTGGGCTTTGGATAAAAGCTGTTTGAACAAACAACTTCCCTTCCAACTCTTGTTTTGTGTGAGAGAGCCCAGTGATTTTTCCTTTGCTGAGGGCTCTGTGGTTTTAGGAAAGATCTCTGACACTCCATTGCAGTGACTGAGCCGAATTCCCCTTGTGCTGGACTCCTGACCCACTTCTCATGAAGGAAGTGAAAGTGTGTGGCTTTGGAAACAGATCCTAAGGGCACGGTGCCTCCCTCCCCTGTATCACTTGGATCTTTGCTGTTTGGCAGAAGCCAGCTGCCCTGTGGGGAGGACATCAGGTCCCTGTGAGAGGCCAGTGTAGGGTGGAACCCAGGCCTCCTGCCAAGAGCCACGTGGGAAGCTGGTGATGCAACCCCACCAAGCTTTGGATGGCGCAGCCTCACCCACAGCCTCCCAGCCACCCAGACATGCTGCCCCTGGGAGCAGAGTGAGCCATTTTAAGTCCCTAAGTATGGGGATATTTTGTTACACAGCGACAGATACTGCAGGCTCCAAGGGAGCTCTGGAGAAGTAGCACCCTTAGCTGTTGCTTAGGTTTTACTTAAGCCAAGAAATAAAAGTAAATGTGGAAGGTGAACTATCACCTTTATTACTGGTAAGAGGACAGTCTATAGCCAATGAACCTGCTAATCATACTGAATGCCCAAATGTAGGTAGATTTACCCATTCAGTCCTCAGGAGCACTAGATGGAGACAAGACTTCCTTTTGCAGAGGGGGCTGGTCCATTTAAAGTAAAAGCCACAAGGAGGGGAGGATTTCTGCTCTGTTGTGAGGTGGGCTCACAACCACAAAAGACATGGTGTGGGTCTGAACAAGGATATCCAGGTGTTATTCCCAAAGTTAATAGCAAGTCATTGTCCGGCCCCCACACCCACCAGGGGAGAGGAATAGTGGGACAGAGAGAGTTCCAGAAGTTCTGCTAACGAAGCAGCCTTCACACGAAAGAAGTGTCAGGAGTGGGCCTCCCTGGTGGCACAACTGGTTGAGTAGTAGCACTATGAAGCTATCTGCAGCCACTGCAGCATGAGTTCGATCTCTGGCCAGGGAGCTTCCCACATGGCTCAGCAGACCTCTCCTGCCTTGCTCGCTGCTCCCCTCAGGAGTGTATTTCAGTCAATCTGCCTGTTCTGCTGCCCACTCTGTCTCTGGTCAATCCTCTCCCCCCCTCCTCCCCCCCTCCCCAGTACCTCTGGCCTACATCCCAGCTCTTGTATGCATAAATAAATAAATCTTTAAAAATAAAGTGTCAGGAGTGAGGAAGAAGTTTCCTTTGCTTTCGTCTTTCTGTGGACGTAGCCCATGTAAGCAACATCTTCCTTCCCTGGGGTTGGTACCCAGAAAGCTCTTCATCTTCCAGTCATCTTGTTCTCCCTCCTCTCCCACTGTGTGGTGGAAACACCTCGTTATCATGGTGGTTGGCACAGGCCTCTCTCACACAGGGCTTCACAAAACCTCACTCGGGGCCTAGTGGTGTCCTGAGCAAGCTTCACACTTGCTTTGGAAACTGAGACTGTTTTCTCTTTGACCTTTTTTCCTCGGCCTTTGGGGATATTATTTTGTTAAATCACCCATGTCAATGGGTCAAACCATCTTTGCAGAAATATTGTAGAAATGTGCAATCATGACTTTTTTCCCCACACAGACCTTATCATGGAAGATCATTACATTTCATGTGTGGAAATGTGGTTCTAGAAATTACTTCATGACCAGCAAGTAATGGCAGAGAGCCAGAAGAAAGTGAGAACTCCTGTCACCCCTTTGGATAGCTCAGTAATAATACATACATCTGTTTCATATGTACCATTATTTCAAAGTCTGATTACGTTTATTTCTTATCATTGGGAATCTGGTGAAATATCTCTACCTCTGTCCTTTGCCCTCTAAGATTCATGTTTCTTGCCCATGGACTCAGTAGTCAATGTTGTCTCATCTCTAGCCTTGAATAATCCAAACTCCTTTTCTTCATACTTGATGTGGAGAAAATTCTTGCACCACTTAATATTCAGACTAATACCCTGAGGTCATTTTTTACTTTTCTACTATTTCTACTTTCATACTTTTCAACTATGTCTCAACAAAGTCCTCATCATCCTTCATGTCTCTCAGATTAACCCGTTCATGAATTTTTAAAATTTTACATGAGTAATTCGTGAACATAAAGTACAGAATTATGGAGCCTCCCTGGTGGCGCAATGGGTTAAGCACAGCACTATGAAGCTCTCCAGAGCCACTGCAGCATAAGTTCGATACCTGGCCAGGGAGCTTCCCACATGGCGGAGCAGACCTCTCCTGTCTCACCCACTGTTCCCCTCAGTGTATTCCAGTCAGTCAGGCTGTTCTGCTCCCCACTCTATCTCTGGTGAATTCTCTCACCACCCCACACCTCTGGCTACATCCTAGCTCTTGTATGCATAAATAAATACACTGTTTTAAAAAAGTACAGAATTATGGAGAGTAGGAGGTGGAAGTGTCTGTGGTCATTTCCTTACTGACCAAACACTCCCCATCCTCATCCAAGCGCTTTCACAGTGCAACTTGCCATTCATCTCATCAAGATTCTAGTCCCTCATCCCTTGATGCTGGGCTGGCTTTCAGCAACTGATGAGGTGAGTGCAATGTGATGAGGTCCAGAGTCTCAGCCTTCAGAAATCTTGTTGCTCTGCTTCCATGCCCTTGAAGTCTTCCCTGGGAGCCGTGTAAGGAGCCCACCCGGCCGCAAGCAGAGCCATGTGGATGGAGGCTGCAGCCACTTCCCCTGAATGCTGCTGTCTCAGGGGGCCCAGCGGAACCCGGCTGCGGAGCCACCAGCAGCCCACAGACTCAGGAGAAATAGCACCTTCTGTTGCTTTAAATCATTAGTTTTAGGATCACTGAGGAGCCCCCACCAGCCCTCTCTTGAACCCAGTCTTCTCAGACCTTTTCTCACGCGCTGTGACCATCCATGTGTCTATGACCACATGAAACTCAGGCACGTCAGCAGGGACGCGCTTTACAAACTGACCCACTTTCTCGTGAGCACGTACGGGTTCCGTAACTCACCTCAGCCTCTACAGGATAATTCACCGTGCAGGTGGACCGCCATTTACCGACTCCTAGTTCATGGACATTTAGACTGTCTCCAGCTTCTCATGGTGACAAATTGCATTGCAGTGCTCAGCCTTTGCCTAGCTCCATCTTGTCTCCTACTGGCTGAGTTAAGGACATCGTGGGTATGTAAGTACCTGCAGGGTTTTGGCCTGATCCCCATCCTCTCCAGAAAACAGAAGATTCCCGCGTGAGGGAGCTGCTCCTCTCCCCTTCCTGCCCTTGAGCATTATTTAAGGGTTGAGATCCAATACAGAGGAGCCCCATAAAGGCTGATGGAGAGGCATGCACTAGGGACCTTGGGAAAGCATAGGGCCACCAGGTCCCTGCAGGGCTCTATGCTAACTGGGGGTGCTTTTTGCGTCTATGTGAGTGGCAGAGGTGCTGCAGGAAAGCGTGTGGGTGTGGGTGTCTGTGACGGGAGGGAGGGCGTGGGAGCAGGCTTTGCTCCTGCACAGGGATTTCGCCAGAGGTAGGTGCCTGCGCATCCCAGAGGCTGCTGACAGGGTGCTGTATGTGCCTGAGAGCGGAGGGGACCAAACCCAGGGATATGCTGCTGTGAAATGAAGCGAGGCATTGCCATGGCAACACAGCTCTCTGCTCCCAGCCAGATGCCAAGCCCTTAAATTATGTTTTCTTGGCTGAAAGCGCCTCAATTGCCTCTGGCCTCTAAAGCAATGGGACTTTAGGGGAACCAGATGCCTCACCCTCATCTCCAACCTTTCCACAAAGGCCGAGAGGTGATAAGCAGGGGAGGTCACACTGGGGCACTGATGAATTTTGTTTGGGGGGAGCGTTTGGGAGTAGCCTCTGGTGAAGGGGGTGGGGGAGAGCCATGGACAGGCCACACTCCTGTCACCTCCTTGTCCAGAGATCTGGGATAATCTTCTCCAACACTTTGTTCCAAAAAGAAAATTGTACAATGAATGATAATAGAGATGCGAATCATTTCTTCCACTAATCAATCATCTCCTTTCTTCTACCCATTGTCCTTCTTTTGGTTTTGAAGAGGAAAGTGTCTTTGCCTCCCCGGTCACAATAGACTGTACTCGAAGACGACAACTGACCCAAGGAAGACCAAGCTGATTCTCTTCCAGCAACTGGATTTGGGTTAATTATCTATATTCAACCAACCGGGGAAGTGGACGGACAGTGCCATTTGGGGACAGCCCCGTGTAAGTAATATCCACTGAGGGTGTGCAGACAGGCAGAGGGAAGCCGAGATCAGGAAGGGAGGGTGAGTGGGAGGAGGACATAGGGCGTTTGGGCCTGATGTCATTCCTGATTCTAGTTCCCAAAGGCCTGGCTGCACTTCCTGCCCCGGGGCTACTTTTAGTCATTTTCTATGTTTATGTCTTGTGGAGGTATGATGCCTTAAGGCATGAGGAGTATCTGAAGAGGGTTTGGCTGTTGATGCTAGAAATGTCACGTTCCCACTTAAAACCAGCAGTGAATCCCTCAGAAAGGCTGAGTGGACACAGGCCTATGCAAAATGATGCTGGTCTACCGCAGCCAAATCATTTGCAAAGGATTTTCGTGAGGCACAATGTCACAGTAACAGTATGATGAAGAAATGAGCTTCCCTGGTGGTGCAAGGGGTTCAGCCTCAGCACCATGAAGCTATCATCAGCCACTGCAGCATGAGTTCGATCCCCAGCCAGGGGGCTTCCCATAGGGCGCAGCAGACCTCTCCTGTCTTGCCTGCTGCTCCTGGCTCTCCAGGGGCTTGATTGGTACTGGCGGAAGCAAATGGATGCGGGAAGCTTTTGGTGGACATGTGCAGGCCTAACCTCCTGCTGGGAATGGGACAGTTGATCGCTGACAGAAGGGTCAATGCACCCAGTGTGTTCCTTCATGTGCACGCACTAATGCCCACCAGCATGCCAAAGCCAGCACGTTTTATCTCTGCCCTCACCACAGACTGGCAGAAATAATTCATCTTGGAGCCCTGTGGATGGCAGTATTATCTTCCCAGCCACATCCCTGGCATACAGTGATCCTTTTCAGGGGAGGACTGAGGCCCATACAAATGAGCTCAGCCGTAAGGTCGAAGGCCTCTGTGCTGGCAACCGCAGTCCATGACTGGCATTTTTATGGAGGAGGTGGAACAGTTTCGAGGCACAGCAAGTGACCTGAACTTGGGATATACACAAACATGCCGGAGGCCTAGCTCTTGCTTGAGAGCCACGATCACACACTTGCTAACTGGCCCATGGGAAGTCAATCCAGAGTCCAGAACTTCAAATCTTTGTGATAGTAACTGAAACTGGCTGCTTTCTGCCTCACTTAACAAAGTCCTAGACCTTAATTATAATAGGAAACTTCCGAGAAAGATGAATTTCCTCCATTTTTTATTACTGTGGATGATTCTTTTTAGGGTTTGCTATGCATAATTTTATAGCTTTTATATAAGCAGTGCATAAAAATATTTATGAAAAAATCAGATAACACAAAATCAGAGACACTTCCACTCCCCTAATGTCTTTCTTCCCCATTATTACAGTTAATGTATCTTTTTGACCATGTATGTGCATAAGCAGTAAGTCTTGTTTACTTTTATATATGGATAATTACATATACATACTAGTTTTATATGTTAGTTTTTACACTGCACACATAATTTTGCGATTTCATATATATTTTTTAACTAACCTAAATATTCTGGAGCCCTCTTCTTGTCAGTACATTTTTGTGATGGGCTTATGGTATTATTATTCCATAGTGGGTAGGAACTATAATTCAATCAGTCCTATTGATTTATATTTGGGTTGTTTCCAGTTTTCCAGTTTTACATTCTCATAAAATGTAATGAAATTCTTTTACTTAATTTAAAAAAAGATTTTTATTTATTTATGAATACAAGAACTGGGGTGTAGGCCAGAGGTGTGTGTATAGGGTGTGTGTGTGTGAGAGGATTCACCAGAGACAGAGTGGGGAGCAGAACAGGCAGATCTGATGAAATGCACTGCTGAGGGGAGCAGCGGGCGAGACAGGAGAGGTCTGCTGCGCCATGTGGGAAGCCCCCTGGCCAGGAATTGAGCTCATGTTGCAGTGGCTTCTGACAGATTCAGACATTGCACCACCAGGGAGGCCCACTTTTACTTAATTTTTTGTACATATCATTGTATCCATAAATAAGTACTTCTACAGGGAGATATACAATTGCTGTTCTAGAATTGATGAGTCAAAATTTACACTGATAGTGTAATAGCTTTGTCAATTTACATTCCTGATAGCTTTAATTTACATTCCCTTAGTGGTATAGTAATGTCCATTTTCACACATTCATACAAATACTGGATTATCCATTCATTCAGCAAAAAAATGCTGAGTAACTATTATGTGATGGACCCTGTTCTAGAAAACCAGGACATGTGTCTGCCTGTGGCACGCTTGAGGTAAACAATAAACAATTATTTGCCACTTACCATATTTTCTTTAAAAGCATTATTTTCTTATTAAATGAATTGTGTGGAATTTGATGTCATAAATGCAATGAAAAAATAGAATATGGTGGAGAAAATTAGAAATGCAATTGGGATTGGAATTTTGTTAAGCAACAATAATCATTATTAGATATTAAGTAATTTTGACTTTTTACTCAATGGAAATTCATGAAGGATATTCTTAATTCTTATTTTCTATACATAAAGGAAAATTCTTTAACCCAATTCAATTAAAATCATTTTAGTGAAGTGATAAAATCACAATCCATACTATTTATAATTTTTACCTTGTTAAATTGACATTATTAAATTATTCTTTATTAAGGTAATGTTGGTTTACAACATGGTATATGATTTAGGGGTATAGGTTCACACCTCTTCAAACATAGGCTACCACACCACACCCACCATCCAAACCCCAGTGATTTTCCACCACAGGCCTTTGAGTTCCCTCCCTCCTGTGCTTCACACGCTCCCCTTCCCTTCTGGTAGCCTCAGTTCTGCAGTCATAGTTCTAGGGTTTATTTTGGTTTAATTTTGTCTGTTCATTTACTTTGTTTCTTTATACTGCACATGAGTGAAATCATCTGGTATTTGTCTTTCTCTTTCTGATTTACTCCATTTAGTATAATCCCCTCCAGTTCCATCCATGTTGCTGCAAATGGCAAGATTTCATCTTTTTTATATAGCTGAGTATTCCATTGTGTACATGTACTACATCTTCGTAATTCACTGTCATTGGCTACTTAGGCTGTTTCTGTAACTTGGCTATTGTAAATCATGCTGCAGTAAAAACAGGAATGCATATATCTCTTTGAATTGGTAATTTTGCATTCTTCAAATAGACCTAGAAGAGGAATTGTTGAACAGGACTGAAATTTTGAATAGGGTCCTGAAGGAAGGCCTTACCCAGAAGATAAATATGAGTCTTCCTTAAAGGAGGTCAGAGCTGGAATCTCAGGGAGAGGGTTCCTGGCAACAAAGACAGTCCAGCACAAAGGCTGGGGAAGCAGAGCGGTCTGTTCGGAGCCAGGAGTCCCGTGTGGCTTGAAGAGTGGATGAGAGGGCCAAGAGGAAATGGGGAGCCAGATGGAATGGGGACTTGTAGGTAACTGTAAGGACTTGGCTTTTACACAGTGAGTACCATGAGAATGACATCATCTGCCCGAGGTATTAACAGTTTCACTCTGGCTGTGCTGTTAAGAATAAACTATGGGGGGGAGGGCTCCCTTGTGGTGCAAGGGGTTAAGCCTCAGCCTATGAAGCTATTGGCAGCCACTGCAGCGCGAGTTTGAACCATGGCCAGGGAGCTTCCCACACGGCTCAGTAGACCTCTCCTATCTTGCCTGCTGCTCCCCTCAGCAGTGTATTTCAGTAGATCCACCTGTTCAGAGTGCTCCCCACTCTGTCTCTGGTGAATCCTCTCACCCCACACCTCTGACCTGCACCCCAGCTCTTGTAGGCATAAATAAATAAATCTTAATAAAAAGAATAAACTATGGGAGTAGAAGTGGGGACAAGCATGGAAGGAGTACTAGGGCTTTGTTGCAATAATTCAGTGGCAATGACCACGACTTGGGCGAGGGTGAATAGAGGTGGTCAAAGTCTAAATACATTGAAGGTAGAGTCAACATATTTTTGTGTAATTAGAAGTAGATGTGAGAGGAGTCACATTATAATCTCTTTGGTTTTACCTAATGGATGGGTACAAATGTGTATCTCATTGCTTTAATTTGCATTTCCTTAACTACTAGTGCAGTTGGCATCTTTTCACATGTTGACTGATGCTTTGTATTTTCTTGAGAAGTTTCAGTTTGGTTTTGTTTTTTCTTTTTTTGGTTAACACTTGATTTTCTTACAAAAATCTTGCCATGGGGTACCTTTGTTTGCTGTTTAATATCTTAGATAATTTCTCAGTTTAGAAAAAGGTCAATTTTTCCTTTAGCCTGAATTGTATACTTTTCTGCTTACATTAAAGTTGTTGTTGGGTGACCATCCCAGGCTGGGTAGGTTCACCATTGGTTTGGGCAGCTTAAAGGAGAAACTTGGAGTCCCTGGCATTACCACCACAGGTTGTTTAATAGTATGAAGGGGGAAACAAGCCAGTAGGGAGACAGCAACTTGAACCCCCCCACCTTCTCCAGGGGGACACTGCCCTTTATCTCTCCCTCCTAGGCATAGGTGTGCACACTTGCACACACACCCATGCTCAGGTGTCCATAATCAAGCATGCATGCCCCACACCCACATCTTTTACGTTAACAATATCAAGGCCACAGGTGATAGCCACAGAGGCTAATGGCATAAAAGCCTGACCAAAATTCACTTATCCTAGAGTTGTATTATGTACATCTTTGACTACATGTCTTACAAAAATAAAATGAGAATTTAATTGTGCAAATATTTAAGTGAGCTGGTAGGTAACACAAATAAAACTTGGTCAAATTTCCTTATACATGAGAAAACTGGGGCCCAAAAGTGCTAATTGGGGCTTAAGAAGGTTAACTGAGGTTTAGCTGAGTGACTTATTACACAGCTAAGCACTGGAGCTATTATTAAAACGTAGTTTTCCTGATAACTGCTCTATTTCACTTCCCATCTATGATACCAACTGACTAAGAAATGTTTCACAAGACTAATAGAGAGCCAATAAACTCATCTCCATGAGGGCTCAAATTCGGACAGGATAGCTGATCAAAAGGAACATCAATAAAAAAAATTTACTATCCAAGCTAAAAAACAGAATTTGTGTTGTGTTTCCTACTGTAGCCTTTAACACAGGAGGAAACAGGTGAGGAAATCAGCCTAGCTCCTCAGCCCCAATCGTGCTGCGATCAATAATAATTCCCTGGGTTCCTTTCTGCCTCATTACCATTCCAATTTGCCTTTGTGGAATCTACCTAAAGTGTTAGGGGTTTATTTTTTTCCTACTCAAATAAACCAACCTTTTAGGTTAAGGGAAAAATGGGATAAGACCAACTTATCTCAGTGCAAATATAATTGAGAAAATTAGAACACGGCAAGCCAAGTCTGGCTTCATCTGTCCTGTTCAGAAATAACTGATGTCTCACAAGGGTTCTGGGGGCCTCCTAGAAAGAACCAAGGTAGGTGCTGGGAATGGGTAATAGACAAGAGGCTGTCCTGAAATAAAAAGCAAAGAACATTGAGAAGATCTATTTTAGTCAGACATTATTTTAATGTAAGAGGAAGTTCAGAGACTAAAAGGCCTCAGACTGGAAGGGAACTTGGTGAGGACACACTTTATAAGTCACTGCTGAGCTCATTGTGTGCCTTAGCCATCCCCTTTCAAACAGCATCATAAAGACCTTTTCCCAAAGAGCAGTGTGTGCTGGCTACAGAAAATTTGGAAGATACAAGATATGGCTTTTCCATGCACAAACATGTTGTGCATACAAAACCCCTGTAATATGCTGTGCATGCTGTTCTTCTCAGTTAACATGTCAAGCATTTCCTCCAGTGATTAAGTCTGTTTCTACAACATGATTGAGGCTGTTCTCCTGCCTGCCTGCGACTATGCAGGTGTTTCTTTTCACAAACCTTTTCTCTTTGCAAAGCAGCAGCAGTGGCTGCTCTTCCTGCCTGCTTGTCTGTGCCAGCGTCATCGTCTCCTTTCCTTTTTTTTTTTTTTAATAATCCTGCCCTTTTGGATATAAAAAATAAAAATAAAAATAAACGATTGAGAGTGGCGATCTAGTATTTTCTTACATAATAAAATAGTTCCATCAAATAAGCCCATTTTGTTAGACAAGGACGACGTTCCTGAAAAATTTCAGGTAGAGGTAGAATGAACAACTTTAGAGTATTTCTCAAAAGTGAAAAAATCAAACATTGATTCCTTTTAAAAAATGATTAAAAGATTTTCAATGTAAAAAAATCTTAAGTACAGAAAAGCAGAAAATAAATAACTATAATCTTACATCATTCATGTTTTGATAAACATCTTTCCAGGCTTTTATGTTGAAAATAAATATTCTGTACCAAGTTACAATATACCATGTGGTGTACATAGAGTGTATCTCCCCACATAGCTGTTATTCCAAAACGTGACTTTTAATGGCTTCAGTTTTCCATTGTATGGTTCCTGCCAGGAGACAAGAACCAGGAAGGTAGGTATTTTGTGCACTCAAAGAACAGGTCCTAGTGTTACCAGTACCAAGCTGCCTAAACAGTGGGAGCCAGCAGGAGCAGGGGGTCTTTCGCCCTACTGTGCCACACAAGTCTGTTGTGGCAGTTGATTTTTTATGTAACAGTGTTATTTCCTAGATTGTGGAATGGACCAATCAGGTGCTAACTATGAGCTGATTGGTGCTAAATGGTCTAATCAGACTTTTGTTACCAGGACCCAGTCTCACACCACAAGTCAGTTGTGGCAGTTGTTCCTCAGAGAACTTTTATGTAAAGCGCACTTCCTGGATTGGGGAATGGACGAATCAGGTAGTATGGGCTGAGTGGTAAATGGTCTAGTCAGACACAGGATTGAAAAGTGGCGCAACCAGACTTGTGGTTGGGGCATCCTGAAAGAGAATATAAGCCAGGTTGGAGGGAGCTGAGGCGAAAGCCCCAGAGAGAGACCAGCCCCAGAGAGAAGGAAGCCCCTGAGATGACACGAGCCCCCAGAAGACGACAATGACAATGATGACGCTGATGATGCCAGCTTCCTGAAGAAGAAAGATGGTTCCAGATTCCAAAGAAAGAAGACGACTCCATTCCTAGCCTCCAGGGAAAAAAAGAAACTTCCAGCAGCTGTTGGAAAAGAAGCCGAAGGACTCTCTCAGAGACTGGGCCTCTGGTCCTGTCTTTGATGTTGCCTGAAAGGAGCACCAAAGGCCCTGGACCTGGTGTTTAAAAAAGCTGTTTGTTGGTATAACCCAACATCTCACAAAGAGCTGTTAACACTGGGTGTCTCTGACACCACTCCTGAGGGACCAGTAGTGACCATCACTACTGGCCACTGCAGTCCAGCACGCCTGGTGACCAGTGGCGACCACCGGTGATGCTATCTGGGTGAGAGAGCTGGCCCCTTGTGGATACAGTAAGCTCTGTTTCCCTTGTTTGTAAAATAAGCCTCATGGTTGTTGTTCCTGCAGCCTGAGGTCTCTTGCAATTGTGTGCGCAGCTGAGAACCCACAGTGATGTGTCCTCTTATTGGGCACTGTCCTTTGTTAGGCTATAGCCCATAGGCCCCTATTGTGTGGGTATTGTATTGCTATAGCCCTTGGTTTTGGTTTCTTGCCTTTTGGCCTTTTGGGACTTTTTGGTGGCTCTCTTGCCTCAAGAGCCTGGGCAGTTTTGACCTGTCCGCCTGTTTCACTAGTGTGGAGAACATTTTGTCAACCAAATACTAGAACTTAGTCAACTCCTTATTGCTGGCTATTGAGCTTACTTCACACTTTTACTATTATAAACATTCTTACATAAGTTTTGGACAGTTCTACTTTTTTTTTTTTTAAAAAAGATTTATTTAGAGATGCATACAAGCTGAGGTATAGGCCAGAGGTGTTTGGTGGTGAGAAGGTTCGTCAGAGACAGAGTGGGGAGCAGAAAAGGCAGATGGACTGAAATACACTGCTGAGGGGAGCAGCGGGCGAGGCAGGAGAGGTCTGCCACGCCATGTGGGAATCTCCCTGGCTGGGCATCGAACTCACGCCGCAGCTGCTGACAGCTCCACAGTGCTGCGCTCAACCCACTGCGCCACCAGGGAGGCCCCTCTACTTACTTTCTTAGGCTCAACTTCTAGAAGTGAAATGTAGAGAGTCAAATAGTACACATTAAGAAAATGAATTAGGATGACCATGTAATTTATCATTAAATCGTATCATGTCTTAGAGGACAAGAGGACATAATTCAGACTGCCCTGGCCAAACTGGAATGGAGTTACACGTTGTTTGACGCGAAACTGCATCTTAGAGGCTACAGCAACATACATTTCCACCAGAAGAGTAACTGGAAGCCAGTTTCCCAGGCTTTTAATATTTTTTAAAGCATTTGTGACTTCACTCCTGATACCATATACTTCCTAGGTCATACTGAGTATCTACTCTGGCATTTTTTTCCCCTTTGGTATACAATAACAATAAAGAAAAAAAAAGTCTTTCCCTGCTCCCTTCTCTCGGCTTCAGGTTCCTTTCTATGGGATTGAGCTAGCTTTCTAGAGGCTAGCAAACTTATTCTGTAAAAGGTCAGTTTTTATCTTTTAGGCTTTGTAGACAACTACTCATCTGTCATTCTAGCATGAAAGTAGCTACAGATAACCTGCAAATGAATGTGTGGCAGAAATTCCAATTTCATGTAATTTTCATGTGTCACAAATTTTCTTTTGAGCCTGCCCAATTTAGAAATGTGGAAACAAATCTTAAAGTCTGTGAAGGGGAGGAAAACAGGACATGAGTCATAGTTTGCTGACCCCTATTTTTCCTTTTTCCTGAATTGAGTAATTTTCTGCTTATGGTTGAATTGTATAAGATTCATCTTCCACTATACGTGTCTCACTAATATAAATACAGAGGGTGAATTAAACCCTGCAAACATTCAACTGCTCACCATCCCACTCAATTAGCACATCTCCAGAGGGAGCCTGGGACAGGAGAGAAGAATCTGTTACTGTCTTGTCTGGCCTCAGTTTCCACTAGCTTCTCCTAGCATAAACATCTTGATTCATGGAGTGTGAGTTTACAGTTTGAACATGTAATTTTTTTCGCAACACTGCTCCTAAACACAAGCCAACAGCTTCATCTGCTACTCAACTGAGTAAACTGTTCTAATGCTGAAGACAAGCTGACTGTTGGGTTTACTGAACAGCAGTGTGTTGGTGTCCAGTAGGTTACAGATAATATTTATTATTGGAAAATTGAAGGGATCTTTCCAGTGGTAATTTTGATTATGTAAAATTTCCCTATCACTGGACCTGGTTACATATGCGGGATGAATCTACTACTATCTTTTATTCATTAAAAATCCTTGAGATTATAGTATGAGCTCAATATCGAATACTTACAAGGAAAAAAAACGCAGGGTAGAGGATGCAAATTCAGCCAAGTTATATTGCAAGCAGCAGGTATCAAAGTGGCTTCCTGTCAGCCATCCACATGAGCAAATAAGCTGCGATAATTCTGAGTCCATTTAGTAATAAAATATGGCACACGTTTCCGGAAAGGAAGGCTAAATTCCCATTTGAAATATCAATATCCCTCTAGGAAGATGGTAGCAAATATTATCTTCATTTGATGAAGGAGGAAACTGAGGTCCAGAGAAATAAAAGTAACTTCGCTAAGAGTATAGTGAGTCAAGCTGTACTCAGTCAAGCTGGGGTACAGAGGTTAAAACTCGACGCTTCGTGCATTTTCCAAGCTGTCTGCAATCAAAAATGATATAGCAGTGACTGGAATATTAAGGAATATTCTCTGTGACACAAGCTGCAAAGAATGTAGAGCAGGAACAGCTAGATAACATTAAAAATATAGCATGTAAAAGTAGGAAAAAAAAAAAACTAACCCCAGATACACTAACCCTCAATGACAGATACAGTTTCAATTTAAAATTGAGTAAGTTTATTCATGGAGAAAACAGGTACAGAATACCCTCAGGACTTCTTTAGTCCAACAATTAAAACTGCATTAAAAAGTCAACGGGGAGAGTTTAGAGACCTGAAGGATGGTGGGAGAAACTATTCTTACCCTTTCCTTGGGATTATAAATATTTATCCTCTAGGCAAGAGATAGTGTGATTAATTTCTTTTCTTAATTCATGTAGGATTCTTCTGTGAAGGTCAGAAGAGAAGAGAAGATCGAAGAATTTGATGGTGACCAGAGGGATTAAGAAGGTGAGATTATGGCCGATGCATGGAACTCCAGGTTTATCATAAATCACCAGTGGAGTGGTGGGAAGAATACTGTATTTCCCATCAGCTAAATCTGAGGTATTTAAAAAGCAGAGAGAGATGGAGACTCCCTTCTGCTCTCCTCCGAGCTAACGGCAGAGGCTGAGAAGCTGCTGTGGAAGGCCACGCCTCCCAGACTTCTCACACGGTGCCTGAGCACTTTACTCTTCAGGACGGGCTCCAAAGCAAACAGTGTGATAAGTGATGAGTTTTTCCTTGTTTGGGGCAAGTCTATGGCAATAGAAAATAGCATAGTCATTTACTAGAAGCCCTGCCTGAGCAGAAAAACGGCATCTCCACATCTCAAGTGTCAGGGTTTAACCGCGCTCGTTTGACTGGGCTCTCGCTGTCCAGATGGCAGAACCCTTCTGTGGGGACGTCTCTTTTAGGTTCCTCCACAGGCTGCAGAGGGAAGTCCTGGTCTGTGGCCAGCACCTGTCGGACAGTCATGTTGACACGAGCAGTTTTCAAGTAGCTGGCGCACACCTGCCGGTCCTCTTCCGAACAGGGCTCCACCACTGAGTCTCTGGGGAGCACAGCTGGGAGAGGCGTCGCCAGGCAGCAGGGTAGGCTCTCTCGCTCCGGACTGGGCAGGACCCGAGGGACGGCGTGGTTCAACAGGCGGCTGAAACCTGACATTATCATGATGTCGCCACTGTGCATAAACATGGCAGTGGGGGCTTCATCTCTTTTGAGGCCGCCCAGGAGAAAGATGGCAGACTGTCCAAAGCTACGAAAAGACAAGTCAAACAAAATGCAACAGTATGTTTCTGTTATTAACCATGGGTGGAAAGGCTATGCCAACTGCATTATTTTCTAATTTCAGCTGATAATTATTGTTCCCAAATCCTCCATTTTAAACTGTGCTAAGATCCTTCTCTGCTGGTTTGTGTCTGAGGGAGAACCATGATCCGCTACATAGAGGTAGGACCCATAGAACTGCTGCAAAATAAAATTCAAAGCAGTTGAAAAAGTAAATTAAAAATTTAATTTTAACATTACCCTTGTTAAGTGCTACTGATGCATCTTTAAGATTTAAATGTTCCAATAACATTATTTGACTCCTTTATTATTATATTCTAATTTATTTTAAAGACAACTAATAAAAGATTCTGTTCAGGTACTTTGTGAGATACTCTGTATACAACTAAACATGTTCAGGGACACAAGGAGAAAAAACTACTCAGGCTTTTGAATTTTGTTCTTCCCTTCCAAAAAGCCACTCACTTTGCCTATGGCTTTCACTTGTCTAGTTCATGAAGACAAAGACAATACCTCTCATTACAAAAGACCCCAAACATATTAAACAGAAATAACAACTGCGACTGGTGTGATTTAAAGGTCTAGGCTAATTTTATTCATGGTAACTGTGAAGCCCAGAAGTGAGTAATTATATAGAGTTCCACCATTTTAAAAAGTTCAATGTTTTTATTTATTTTAGTTCAAAAATGCTTTAGAAGAATGAATGAAGTTATAAAACATATTCCCAAAACCCTAGATCTCCCAAAACCCTAGATCTAACTTACCTGAATGACAGCAGGGGTTTGGAGTGGTCTAGTTCAGATTTGTCCACGTGGATTCCGAGTGTGGAGTCTAATCGATAGTAATTCAGGATACCTGCTTCGGCTCGGAAACCCTGAAACCCACAGGCAGCAGCCACTTGCTCTGAGAGGAAAGCCAGGTCAGAAGGGAAAGGTGTATAATGATCTGCTGAGTATTTCTTTGATAAAAGTAGGGAAAATAAGAAAAATAAACAATGACCTCAGGAAAACAGGAAACTGTGGCATAAGATTAACTTCAAACCATCTAACATATGCAATAGCATAAGCATGATTTCTCCATCCATTTTAGAGGCATCTGGCAACCTAACAAGGAAGCGTTCAAAACACCAAGCACCTGCTATAGGACAGGCAGCATGCTATGCTGTGTTAAGTTAGACAGATACACCGTGCAGGGGTCTACACAGGAGGCAATCACTACACCTCTCTCTAGTATACTTCAACCCCAAATAGGATTATTCCGTTAGGGGGAAAAAGCAACTCAAAATCGTCACTGTCAGATGCCTAAGGAAACATGGTAACTAAGTGTAATGTGGTATCCTGGAACAGAAAAATAATTTTGGTGAAAAACTAAGGAAATCTGGATGTAGTATGGACTCACTATTATAATAACATATTACTGCTGGCTCACTTATTGAGACAAAGGTATTATACTAACGTAAGATGTTAATAATAGGGAGAATTTCCTTATATAGGAAGTATCTGTATCATCTATTTTTCTGTAAATTTAAAACTATCCTGTTTTAAATTGCTTAAAAATATTTATGATACAATTTAATGTGCAGTTTATTTAAAAAAAAGGCAACTCAGATACCACGGCCAGTTTGGTTTTAGAATCCTGATCCTGTAACACAGCTTAGATTTGATTTCACTGGTCTGACGTTACCACATGCTCAAACGTTTGAATTGAAACTGCCTTATACCAGGGGCCAAGGCAGGATATTAAAATGAAAGCAATTTTCCGCACTTACTAATCTGACCTGCCTCTATCTGTGGCACCTAAGGATCACAAATACTTTCTCTCTTAACAAAACAACAAACAAACCCATCAGGGCCACAGCTCTCCCTCCAGACTCCCCTGCACACAGTTCATGAGAGTGAAAAGGCAGCAGTCCCCACGCAGTGGGGGCCTCTCTAGTACTGGCAGCCTGTACCCTCTCCTCCTCTCACGTGACGCTCTGCTCTTCTTCTCCCTCTGCTCAAACACCCTGAAATCTGGTTGGAAATCCACATTTGTGTCACATCACCTCTAGGGTCCTGCTGTATTCTAGCTGGACCAACAGTGTCACAGAAAGGGGAAGAATGCATTTACTTTGGCAAGAAGTGAGTTTTTAACTTCAGGTTAAGTGACACTTCCATGAGAAGTCTTTGATGGATGACCAAGCCTCTTCAACTGGAATGTGTGTTTTATTTTTCTTCTTTTCCCTCTATTGAAATGCAATTTAAAAGAGTTACTATTTAATTTTTCAAAAATAAGGGTATGGAGAACTTTTATGTTTGCAATGCCATTTTTAGTTTCAGCATTCAGAGCTACTGTTCTAGCACCAGGTCTGCTGGAATGAAATAATTACCTTTTTGGGCTTTTAACACTAACCAAACTATCTATGCACTATCTTAGTTCTCTTTCACTTTTCATGTGTTACTCATTCAGTTTTTGATAATTTTTACTCATTTTAGTACTCTGAAATCTTTGGAGAAATAACAAGATCAATAAATATCAAAAACCAATAAGCTAACATTTACTGTGTTAATGCATTTAACTGCCTAGAATAACCAGACACTGTTGTATCACTACAAGGGCATTAATCATGTAATTGTGACTATGAGGCAGGCACTATCCTTATTGGAGGCAAGATTAACTCAAAGGAAGTCACAGAGCCATTTCCCCAAATATAGCTATCCAATTTTTCATTAACTCTCTATTGCTGAAAATAAAAATTGTATCATAAATATTTTTAAGCAAGATTTATCATTATTTTGAGCAGTTAATATATTTGTTAATTAAGTTAGGTTGACAGAAATTATGGAGTTTTTACAAAGCAACCAATGAGTAGGAATGTGTTGAGTATATCAATGTGTTTTATTTAGTTTACTCTCAGAATTAGTGCTTCTGCTTAGTGGCAACCACCTCACTGAGATAAGAGGCACGGTGCTTCCAGTGAGAAAGGAGGTATTTTTTGAAGCATAGAGGTCAGGAAAGAAGAAACTATCTCAGGAAAACATGGAATTTCACTAACTGTTGGACATTCTTTCCTATCTCTCCTACTCAGATCTTATATAGAAAGCAAAGGTAACTTGATTTTGAAGGTTCTTTTGTGAGTGGATGGAGGATAATACCAGAGGTTTAGAGAACTTTTATTTACTCCAGGCAAGTGCTTGATAGAAAACAAATGCTCAACACATAAAACACAGTGGAAATAAACATTATAATGGAGAACTGCTCTTGAATTCAGTGAAGAAAAATCTATGTCCCTGAAAACCATTTAGAGAAATATAATGGAAGAGCTTTTGAAGAAGAAATTTTCTACGGATAAGCTATTTATACCATTTGAGACTATGTCTAAACACAAGAGATCCTTCCAAAATGGCTAATCTGATACTTTAAGCTTGGCCAGGAAGAAATCTAACCACATGGTCCCAAGAAGCATAAAAATGGAAAATGATGGAATTAAGAAAAATTGAATACCTTACTGTCCCAGTTATAATGGTAGCCTAGGGTCACCCAGCGTAATTTCTCTAGTAAACTTCGGGGTCTTCGTTTATTTAAGTCTTTATACCTGCAGAGATTGAAGACAAAGATTTATTCATCTTAAATGGTAGCAAGAGCCCTTTCTGTGGACACTATAGAGTCTAAGTTGGTTTTCCTGGGTACAAACTGTTACCTTAAATCGTGACAAGGGAAAATGAACAAACAAATGAATTAACCATACATTTAATTTAAAAAGAAAAATTTCTAATGTCTAGTGCTTGGTTCTAGGCTTTCTGTGGAATGGGATCAATTTTAAATGACAAGTCTCCAGCAGTTCAATAATGATAAAACAAGAATGACAGCAGAAATGTCTTCAACTGTCCATGAGAAATGGGGCTAAGGGCACTATGGGTAATTGAAAATTTGGCTAATAGATCATGTTCAATTTGGTTTGCTAAGAGTGGGTTATGATTAGTTACAGCTACCACTATGTCTTTAAAGATGGTATCTTCTCAGAATTGTAGGCTGGAGAAAAAAAAGTTTGGCAAAATATAGTACACAATAAAAAATAACTGGGTTAATATGACTTCTTCAACCCTGTACAACATAGCTTAGATAACTGAGGCTTAGCTGACAATTAAGGACCATTGTAATTGATTTAGTTTCTGAAATTCCCTTGTTCAAACCACAGGAGGTTTCTGGAAAAATAGAGTGGTGTCCTTTCTGCAATTATATCTCGTCTGATCAAATCTATGGGATTAACTGCTCTTTTCCCAAAGAGCAAACTAATTTGTTTGTTTCACCTCTAGATGTCTAAAACCATGAGACTGCTAGATCTATTTTCTGTGTAATTTACATAATTTAATAAATTTTTTTTTTTTTTGGTCCAAGAAACACTGCTGCTTAAAAAAAGATCCTACTGCTTATGGAGTTTATATTCTGACAGGAGATAACTGATATGTATAAGAAATGAGGGGGAAAACTCAAGATAGCACACAATCTTGCACTAAAATATAGGACAAGACCTTTAGGGGCACTAGAATTAAGAGAAAGTTGAGCTTAAAGTCAGCTGTCTGATCAGTTAAGGCTGCAGAGCAGAGTTGGGAGCTGAGCATGGTGTTGAAGAATGGCCAGCATTTAAACAGGTAGTAGGCAGTAAAGGCACATAGCAGGAGCAGGAGCAAAGGATTTATTAGAGGCCCACACTGGAAGTGGCACTCATCTTGGTGTCTGACAAAGAGTTTACAGAATAAAGAGGCTATCGTGCTCACAAAGTTTATATTCTAAGAAGGACATCATGACATAGACATACATCAAGACCAGTAGCTAAAAGGAATGGAACAAACACTGATTTATTTAGGATCGTCGTGAAAAAAAGAGACATAGAGATCTGATTGCTATCTTTTGAAAGGCCTGTTTACAAGGTTGGCTCTTGGCAGGCATCTGGAACTTGAATATGGGGGGAGGTTCGCACCGTCCTCAGAACCGTGGCGCACTGTGCTGGCACTATACAAACAATATTGATTCTGTTGAACATCTGCGTTCCTTTGCGAGTCTGAAATTTTGGTATGTGTCAGGTGGAGTCTTCCTGTGTGACCAGCTCCTAGTAAAAACCTGGCCATCATGCTTCCCTAGTAGATAACATCTCAAAACATGTTGTCCCAACTTGTTACCGGGGGAATAAAGCACATCTTGGGTGACTTCACTGGGAAATGCCCTGGAAGCCTGCACCTGCTCCCTGTACATTTTCCCTCTGCTGATTCTTCTCTGTATTCTTTCACATACGCATAGAGCTGGGGTATAGGCCAGAAGTGTGGGAGAGGGTGAGAGGATTCACCAGAGAGAGTGGGGAGCAGAACAGGCAGATCAACTGAAATACACTGTTGAGGGGAGCAGTGGGTGAGGCAGGAGAGGTCTGCTGTGCCATGTGGGAAGCTCCCTGGCTGGTGATTGAACTTGTGCGACAGTGACTTGTGCGACAGATAGCTTCAGAGTGCTGACACTTAACCCGTTACGCCACCAGGGAGGTTCCCCCATATAATAAATCTTATCTATGAGTACAAGTGTATGCTGAGTCCTGTGAGTATCACGGTGTATCACTGAACTGGGGTGTGGCCTTGGGTAACCCTGACACAACAGGAGACAGACAACCGTTAACAATATAGGGCAAGTGTCTCGCTTCTGTGGCCTGACTTGCACCCTGGCACTGTAGGGAAGGAGAGTTGGAGGAGATGTAGAAGAAAGACATGTAGGAGACTTGGAAGAGACATGTGAGAGACACCTTGGGAGGCTGTCCTCGGCAGAGACAATAGCTTGTTACCTTGATGTGGTATCTCCTCTGTCATACCTCTTTGGGACCTGCTCAACAACTCCCCCCCCACCTTTTTTTAAAGTTTTATTTATTTATGCATACAAGCCTGGGTGTAGGCCAGACACAGAGTGGGGAGCAGAACAGGTGGATCTCTGAAGTACACTGTTGAGGGGAGCAGCAGGAGAGGCAGGAGAGGTCCGCTGTGCCATGTGGGACTCTCCCTGGGCGGGTATCGAACTTGTGCTGCAGTGGCTCTGGATAGCTTCATAGCGGTGGCACTTAACCTGTTGTGCCACCAGGGAGGCCCCTCAACCCCTTTCTTGTGGTTTCCTCCAAGAAGGTACCTTAGACTAGTGGCAAGCTTTTGGGCCTCAGCAGCCCTGCTTTGCCAACCCTGGTAGCCCATGAGGGGACAGGTAATTTGGGGGTTTTATTGGGAACTTATTTTAGGAATATCCTTTCTTCTCTTTTTATATATACTGATTCTATTAAAGTCTTTCACACTAGAAAACAAACCAACCAATTTAGGGGAAGAGATATAGTAGATTTGGCCATTGATGGCAACCGGCTGACTGATGTACTATGAATAACCACAATTCATTATTTAAATTTTCTGTATGTAAAAACTACAAGAATGCAAAGTCACTATTAACACAAGTTCTACCATTGTTTCTTCAGTTAAAGGTACAAATAAAAGAATTCCCTGATTTTCCCCTCTGGAGGACATAGTCTATTTTAGTAGCTTTGAGACAGAAAAATAGCTATGATCTCTTATTTCTGGACTCATGTGATTTGTGGTCAATGGCAATACAAATGTAGTTAGAGTTACATGTCTATCCTCAAAAAGTGATCCATTCTATTTATTTTCCTTTTCGAGGAAATCCTGGAGATCACCCAATCCTTATTTAAAGACAGTCTCAATGACAGGAGATAGAAAAGAAGGATGATTTTATAGAAATTGTTTTCTGGGAGAAAAGGAAGATGCTGAAGTGGGCAGTATAAACCTGGCTTCCAGAACTCAGAATAGATGGTGCCCTGAGTACCCAGATGGCAAGAGCTGTACAGAAAGCTTTAGCCTACTTAGTTTCTGCCAAACATTAATGCTCACCAGAACCACCCACAGGGTTTGTTAAAACTCACATGACTGGGGCCAGCCTATAAATTCTGGTTCATCAGGTGTAGGGTGGGGCCTAAGAACCCAGATTTCTATTAAGTTTGCAAATGATACTGAAGTTGTTGGTTTGGGACCATGCTGTGGGAAACACTACTCCAGGCAAAATTAAAAACCAAAATGAAACAGAATACTGGTCATCCCTTTTAGTTCAGTAAGAGATCATTTTATTCCTGATGAAACACCCATACTATATATTATCAAAATCCGACTGATCTGAAAAATGACTGGACTCACTGTAAGTATTATAATAGCATCATTTAAAGTCGTAAAGTAGTAAGGGGATGGGATTAACTTTGTTTACATACTGAGGATATCAATGGAAAAAAGCTTTCACATATCAAAAATAGACACAAATCAGTTCCTAAGCTAACTAATGGAATAAAGCTTTTGCTTATATTTACATTTCCCCTTGCCTTATTCTTTAAAATATTGTTTCTGAATAGACAATACATTCACAAAATTTAAAAGGAACAGACAAGTATCCACTAACTAATTCTGCAAATATATATTTGGTAACTTATGCACTGAAGAATTAAAAAATAGGGCAAGGGGTTAAAGAGTAGGGGGAAAGCAGGGAACTATTTTAAACTGAATAAGGGAAATATCTCTCCTATGATTAGAACAAGGAACTAAAGGAAGCGTGCCCTTGGTTATCTAAGAGAAGAACTTTCCAGGTAGAAGGAATAGCTTGTAAAAAGAATCTGAGCAGACCTGATGTGTCCAATGATTAGCACAGGGGATAACATGGCTAGAGAAGAATAAATGCAAAGGAACGGTAGGAGGTAAGATGGGAGACGTAGTTGGGGCCAGATCATCTAGGCCACAGTAAAGACTCTGGATTTTATTTTAAGTGTGATGGGCTTGTATACCTTTGTCCCTGGTTCTTGGGATGGAACTTTAAATCCATTGACTGCCTGAGGGATAGTCCTAGTTGTTACTCACAGCGGGACCTAAAGACAGATGTGAGTTTAGGCTAAGGAGATGACGCAGGTTGTGGGCTGGCAACCCAGAAAGACCAACACTGTGATTAGGTTGCAGTTTTGAGTCCAGTAATCATCAGCAGGAACTCAGGGAACAGTCTGGGTGCCAGAGAATGAGTTCAATCAATCAGGATCAGGTAGCAAAACCCTAATAAAAACTCTGGACACTAGGTGTGAGGCAGGTTCTGGGGAGGGCAGCAAGTTCTGATTTCATGGGGCGAGGAGGCCATGGAAGCTCTGTTTTCCAGACATCACTCTGTGTCTCTTCATTTGTAGGCTTTAAAACGGAATTAAAATCATGAGCGTAATGTTTTCCTGAATTGTGACTGTCCTGGCAAGTTACTGAACCTGAGGAGAGTCATGGGAATGCTCTTGAATTTGTAACCACTTGGTTAGAAGTGTGGGTTGCCTGGAAATCTTCAAAACTTGTGGTGTCTGTGCTGACTCTGACAGTTGCATCAGAACTGAACTGCTGCGGATGAGAAACCGTAAGAGAAGAGACTCTTCCGTAGAAAACGGACTGAAGTGGGGCAAGAAGAAACAAAGGAGACTGGCTAGGAGGCTACTGCATTAATGGTGGTTTAGATTAAGCTGGCGGTAATGGAGATGGTGAGAAATGATTTTATTTGCCTATAGACTCTACAGGATTTATAAGAAGGTTGGATTTAAGATTTTTTAATGGCTGCACAGTGGCTGCCTTCTACTGCTGGGGTACATCATGTTGACTGACCTGGCCTCATGCTGATGGATGCTAAAGGTATTTCTCTCTCTTTTTTCTATTACAAATAGTGCTGCAATGTAGACGCTTATACCTCCTGATTGTACTCTTGTGCAAGTATCTCTAGCTACACTATTCATTAACAATAAATCTCGAACAAAGCATTTAGGTGCCCTAATTTTGTAAACAGACCTCTTTTTGCTTCTAAATTCAAATATTTCTTCATTTCCTACTTAAAAGTTTCTTCTTCCCCAAACATAGAAATCTAGAAAGTTGAAGCTGAAAGGCCCCTTAGAGGTACTCTAATTCAATGACTCTCAATGTGGATATTATGGTAGAGAATCAGAATCTCCAGGGGAATCTTTTGGAATTGCAGACTCTGCTCCTTTTCTGACATGCTCTGGATGTCAGAAATGGGGAAAAGCTGGCAACTACTACCCAGTTGACAGACCAAGAGTCAATCACCTTGAATGTTTTATCTGGTTCAATTCCTTTATTTCTCAGATGAGGAATTGGAAACGCAGGTAGTGTGAGAAGGAGAATAGGGCCCTAATCAATTTTCAATGTGACTAACAATGTCTGAGCATATCAATTTTTTTCCAACCCTCGACAACAGAAGGTATGGCCATAACATTTTTTACTTTTGCTAATTAGGCCAAAAAATGTATCTCACTATTGTTTAAAGGATGATTTACTAAAGAGATTCATCTTTGCTATACTAGAAGATGACAACTGGGATTTCTGAAGCATCATTTGTCAAAAGGAAAAAAAAATCAATTACTTGAAAACACCAGTTGGTTTAGTAACAAACTCCTTGGACCAATTTCATTCAGCCACGATTTTCCTTTACTTTCTTCTCAATTCTAAACACACTAATTGCTTCTGTACATACCGCAACTTGTAGACGTATGGAGGTTTTAAAGAAGAACGAACAGGGTCTGTGGTGCAACAGATAGCACACTGGGCTTCTAAGGAGAACCAATAAGTTACAGTTTTCCCTCCAACTTAAGAAAATCTATTTTTCCTCTTAGAATCAGTGTGACAGTTTCTAAAAACTGCACCACTAGAATCACTTAAATCCAAATAGAACACACTAAGGTGGTATACTGCTTTTAACAGGTTGATCCAAGGACTTCTCATGCATCTTGTTAATCCTCACACTATTAAATGAGGAAAGGACTATTACGAGGCCTAGAAAGGTTGACCTTGCTCAAGTTTACATAGCGAGTGAGTGGCATATCTGGGATTTGAACCCAGGCAATCTGACTCCAGAACTAGTGCTCTACATCACTATACTCTTTACAATCCGGTCCTAACCTACCTTCCTGCTTTACCTCTTGCCAATTCCATTCAAGACTTCCAGGAAGCATTTTCCACAGACCATCAGAATTTAGATAGCTACATGATTAGTCCCATAATATATTATGATCTCTAGTCCTGAACTGGCTGAAAGATAACTCTATTTAGGTCTGTCTTCAACTAAACTACAAATGGTGTCGTATCTGTCTTTGAAACTCTAACACAAGCACAGTATCTGATACCAGCAGAAACTTCACAGATATTATTGAATAAACACACGAACACATACCTCTCATGCTCCTATTTCACAGAACAACTGAATGTTTAAATACTGCTGCTTTCTCTCTCCTAAACAGTCTTCTTGTTTTTCTGACTGGCAAACTCCTAATCATTTATCAAGACCCATTCAAATGGACAGCATTAAATTAAAAGTATAATGAACCCAATTAAAAAAATCATTTTATCTTCCTTACTATCTCCTCTCTGCCTAGAAGAATCATTTCTTCCTTTGCCCCCCCACAGCATTTTTCTAATCATCTATAGTAACACTTTCTAAGCTCTGTTACAATGATTCCTACTGATACCAAGTTTCTGTCAGAGTGTGCATCCTGAGTTCAGGGACAGCGCACTATTTCCCTTTCTATCTTCAATGCTTAATATCCCACCTGGTACTCATCTGACCCTTAATTATTCGTGGACTGACTGACTGAACGAATGTTGAAATCAGATTAAAGTACAAACATTAATTCTCATGAATTATGACCTATCACAAAATAGTAGCATTAACTTCATCTAGGAGAGGAGAAATAAAAAGCTGTCAGTGTTATTTATTCCCAGGACACCACAAGTCTTTAAGGGAACTCACGGTAAGTAGAAAAAGGGCTGAAGCTGAATGAAAATGGATTGTCTCATGATTAATGAGGATGAACTCAATATCTAAGCCATCCTAAGCAAATCTTTAAAATGGATCTCAATTTAATATAACTGTCAAAACATCTGTCCATACATTCCTGGGAGGAAAGAATATAACCATGCTGCATTTGCAAACCAGAGAAAAATAAACAAGTCAGTTTACATTCACTATGCTGTTAAAGCTCAGCTATGAAAGATCTGTGATGGTCCCTGCTGAATACCTGCAATTTATTGTGAATGACAAGACTTACCTCAGAAACTCTTTGCTCTGTCCCCACAGATCTTGGGTTTCTTCTTTAGTCATGTGTTTATCCAGGTTACACACATTAGGTTTCTGGCAATATAACTTAAGGCACTGCTTTACCCAGTGCCACTGGTAACCTGGGAGGAAGGGGTTCGGGATAAAAATAAACCCTATGCAAAAAAAAAAAAAAAGGTGGGGGAAAAAAGAAAAGAAGGCAGATTTATTTTTGCTGTTGCCCTTATCTCTACTACTTTTTTATTTATTCCACATCTCCTTGATTATGCCTCATGGCCTCCAGACTGGAAAGCAAATATTCTCTTTCTCATCCTCCAATATTAGAGGATGGAAGTTCCTTCAAGTTAATAAAAAGCTAAGTTTTGATGATGAACATCAGGCATCAAACATTACGCAAATATCTCTGACTTACTGGATTATTCTGAAGAGAAACAAATATTCCACACCTCTTAATTCTATCACCTCAAAGCAAACCTTAGAACTGAAACTGCCAAAAGTCTCCCCTGAAATTTTCACCAAGTATAATTTATAAAGTCATGCAAGACTTCTCTCTTTACTTCATTTACTGCAAGCTACTTCATTTACTGCAAGGTACAGAAAGCTAAACATTGAATTTAACTAATATATAGATCTGAAAGTCATGTTCTAATGAATGTATCACCGGCTATTAATCTATTATCTCTCAAGTTTCAAATTTACCCTTCTATATTTGGCTTTGTAATGCTGGGGCAGGCCCTGAGAAAGATTCAGAAACTTATCTAAGATCAAACAGTAGAAGGCAGAGCCAGAACATGAATCTGGGTAGCTTGTCATCAGAACCCAGGCCTTAACCACCAGTCTGCACTGCTTCCTGTCCCTTCCCGTATGTGGCAACTTCTCAAATGTTTGATGCTATCATGTCCACCATTTAAGTCTACTCTTTCCAGACTCAGTGCTTGGTCTTTAGATCCCCAATCTCGGCTCACCCGTGTATGGACAGGTTGCAGTGTACTCAGGTTCCTTCAGAACAAGAAGGGTCCAGACAGGGTCTGACAGGATCATGTCAGTGTAAGAGGAGACTACCATCTACCATGTTTTGGAAATTTTATTTCTATTAAATGCAGTTCACCACAGCAGAGTGGACAAAATAAAGTATCTAAAGACACAATAGGGCCTCCCTGGTGGCGCAGTGGTTAAGTGCTGCGCTGTGGAGCTGTCGGCAGCAGCGATGCGAGTTCGATGCCCAGCCAGGGAGAATACCACATGGTGCGGCAGACCTCTCCTGCCTCGCCCTCTGCTCTCCTCAGCAGTGTATTTCCGGCGATCTGCCTGTTCTGCTCCCCACTCTGTCTCTGGTGAACCCTCTCGCCGCCCCACGCCTCTGGCCTGTACCCCAGCTTGTATGCAAAAATAAATAAATCTTAAAAAAAAAAGACACAATAAAATCCAACTTATATGATGTGATTTAAAGTAAAATCCCAGAAAACCTCAAAAAAGTACACTAATTTGACAACAGAAGACCCATGTGGGGTTGGTAATCTTGTTTGAACAATCTGTTAAGGGAAGGTGGCATAGCAGTAGAGAAACATGGTCTTGAAAACAGCAGGGAGGCCTGAAAGTTAAAGGGCAGTTTTCAAGAATAAGAATACAGAAAAGGCTGCTGGTGACGTATGCTCCTCATTTATAGAAAGCAATGTTTTCATATACAAAAGTCAACCTTCAATGCTTTGTGATTGCAGTCACAAGAATGAAGTATTTCGTTCCTTAGTACAGAAAGGAAGTATTCAAGTCCTTTAGTAGGAAATACTAAATTGTTACACCTGTCCATATTATTAACAAATACTTCAGTGGTTATAGCGTATTATGAGCTGTAACATAAATAGACCTGACCTTCAGTACAATGAAAATTAAATTATGTTTTTGGAAATTTCTTGTTTTCAGTTCATATTTGAATTCACAAGTGCAATGTTAACTTTATGTACTCTGGAAAGAGAGGGGATGACAGATACTAGATTATATGGCCAAATAAGACATGCCCTTATCAGCTAAAAAAATTCATAATAATCAGTAGCCCCATGATCCTAGAAAGATTAGTAATATTATCCACTACTCATTATTAATTTCTCTATCTGTAAGGTGAGCTACCCAGTATCACTAAAATTCAAAATTCTTGATTAGCCTGTAAGAACTTTTGATTGCATTAACTGTAATTCTCTTTTCAAAGGTTCACCCTTGAAGACAGCAACAAGTTTAAGTTTGTTCATTTGCGAACGTAGGACTTTTGGGACTGAAGTGATCATTATGAATTATTCTATCATTCAAAGTGGTGTTTCTGACAGCAGGTGTTTAGTTATGGTAGGGGCCCAAAGTCAGTGCCTTTAACTTTTTTATTTGTGCCTGGTATGCCACTTTCTCTGATAGAAGGTAAATACTACAGACTCATATTCTATCTTTTGGAATGCTAAATAAATGGAAATCTTAGATGAGGTAGAATTTAGGAATGGAACATTTCTTTCTGTGTGTTTACTTTTCTTTGTCCATTTACTTGCTTACTGCTCTTCCTCTGAAATCAGAGAGATGACTGAGTGATTTCACCTTCTCAGGTCAGCTGCACTCACCAGGATAGCCTTCAAGTCCGTAGGCTCGCCACTTGCTGACTGGCTGAAGTCCTGCTCTATGTGCATCATACTCGCTCACAGAGGACACACTTAGCTGAGATCTGAACACCTGGCAGGAAAGAAACATAAGTCAGAGGGCTAGAGCTATTTACAGGTCAACTTGGGGATCTCTAACCTCTAAGGACATTGCTGGTACGTGGGGGAGGTTAGAATTCTTAAGTCTGGGGTCCTAAACTAAGCTCCACTACTTTCTCGATGTAAGACTTTTAGGTAAGTTATTTAGCTTTTTATGCTGTATCCTCATCAATATACAAAGTGGTAATGAGAAGCAGGCAAATTTTGGCTTTCAAAACTATCTTTTCCTATGATACCACACCTTTGTGATTTCTTAGAGGACTCTGGATCATGAAAGGTATTTGGTGTACTGGAATACTCCAACCAGTTAAGGCTAACGTAATGCTTCTGAAGCATATACACAGCTGATGTTTAAGCAGATCTATAAGAAACACAAAGCTGGGTAGGGTGAGAGAATGGAAGGAGAGCGCTCTAACTGGACAGAAGTAACGTTTCAATAAAACACTGGGAATCCTGCTTGATAAAAATAACTATATATATATATATATTTCTCTTTTAGACAAAACTTGACATTGAAACTTAGAATTTTTGTCTTTGGCTTGTGAAAATTTCCTTGCACATAAGAGCAGCTTATGGATAACTTATTTAATTGGTTAAAAGATCCAACATGTGTAGAAAAAGAAACTTTATTCTTCCATAAATAATAAACTTAGGGTATGGTTTGCCTTAGAATACAAATATTTTCTTTCAAAGAGATATAATCTTTTACCCTCATAACTTTGCCAGACAAATACCAATAAGTGGTTGGTGTATAACCAGTCTCTATAATAAAATAGCTACTTGGACCTTTCTGAGAGTCCTGACCAGCTAACTTCTTCAGGTATCTATGGGCTGATGAAATGCTTTTATTTTAAATATTTTGTAATTTTTTGGATAGCCCATACTTAATACTGCACTGTAATTCTGCGACCTCAGATCTGAAGTTTGTAAATCTGTCTTACACACTATGCTGAGCCAATACTTGGAGCTTTTAAATATTTTACTGCTCCTTTCCTTTCTGCACTATTAACCATCATTTTCTCCAATGTGCTTCTCTAATTTGCTACTTTCAATCTGCTTTGAGTTGGGGAACTGAATACCCAAGCGTTTGTGTACTTAACAGATAATGCATTTATTGAATCTTGCCTTTTCAGTACTGTGCTAGACACAAAGTCTCGAGATTGTTTACATCCTAAAAGCATGTATATACTATGGTAAAACAGGGGTAAAAGGACCTAAATGGGGAGGCTCACCCATGAGAAAAGTGCATTATTCTACAGCTACCGATTGATTTTGACAACTCTTACCATTTGCTAACTGACAACTCTTACCATTTGCTAACAAGAGTCAGCTGGGTTAGAAGCTGCTAAGAAGCTGAATTCAAAAAAAAATATGGTGTTACTACAGCATCTCAATTTTATTTACAGCTGTTACTAAGCTTGAAAAGAATGCAGCATCCAGCAATCCATGTACAAGAAGAACAAAAGAAGAGATCAAGGTTAAAGCTACTGTAAAGCAAACACACATTACACTGCAGTTCTCCCTGGGTTCCCTCTCCCCCTCCCCCCACTTCTATATTGCTTTTCTTAATTTTCACGGGGAAAGGTAGAAGTAATAGATGGTGCTTGGGTTCATCTGCCCTTTGATGTCCATTTTCAGAGGTTATCTCAGAATCTTTTAATGTTCCCTTTCTAAAGGGCCCAGAGAAGTCAAGGACCAGCGGCTTATCTAACAACATCAATCCCTTTCAATTCCGAGATTACTCGGGGTATTGGTTTTCACAAACTGCAAAACGCTACCCTAAAGTCGCCAAACACATTTCATGGGTATTAACATAAGTAGAGGTATAAATGCAAATGGACAAGTAACAGAAAGGGTCGCGAGAAGAAATCGACAGCAAAGCTCTTCGTCGAAAATTTTGACACTTCACGGGCAGTTCAACTTCGCGTCCGTAGAGGGCGAGAACCATTCACAATAACCAGTCTGTAAGCGAAAAGAGGCGAGGAGGACACTGAAATCACTCCAAGAAGCCAGGCGAGGCGAGGCGACGGGGAGAAGCGCGCCGTTCATTCCTCCGTACCTTGAGGGCACCAGGCCCAGTGCCGCAGGTTGCTTGGGCCGCCGAGAAGTCGATGACTCCCCCCAGGTCTGCGGTCCCGGGGCGGCTCTGCCGGTAGAAGCGGAAAAGCTTCCGAAAGGCGTCCTCTCCCGGCTCTGCCGCCAGCGTCGCCATAGAGCCCATGGCCGCCGCCATCTTCCCCATTTCGCTGCCTACGGTTTTTTTTTCCTGACCCGGAAGCAGATCCCCTTGCTACGGGATCCGACAGGTTCTTCCGGGGTCGAGGTCACGGGTCTCGGAGATTCCTCAACCTAAAAATGGCGGCTTCTGCAGTGAGAGGCGCCGTGGCTCTGCGTACCAATGTGGGCCGGCACGTTGCTTTTGTCAGAAAAATTCCCTGGACAGCGAACTCAAGTGAGTGATGGAGTTGCAGTCGGGCCGTAGTTCTGAGTTGCAAGCGATTCTCTGAAGCTCTGCTTTCTGCCGAGCACACAGTGAGCGTGGTTTCATCAGGGGGCTGAATTAGCTCCTGAGCAAGCCAGTGAGCACAAAGAAATTTCGTTTCCAGTTATATCCCTTCAGGCATAGCCCTTGAGTTTTTGTATTCAGATCATTTGCCTTTCGCCGTGATTTGGTGGAAAGGTTTATTAGAATCTTGAAGATTTAAGATTCTGAAGGGATTCTTTTGACTGCAGCGTGCAGGATAGATTCAGAGCGGCAAGATTGGAGGCGAGCTGAAGGCAATTTCTGTAATTTAGTTCAGAGATGAGTACCTGAATTAGGGCAGTAGTAGACGGGAGGTCAGATCTGTTTATGTTGAAAAGATGGACAGCTTTTCGTGAATGAGGGAAAGAGGAATAACGTCTAGGTGTTGACGTTAGGAATTTTGTTAAAACTGGGAGCAGTTCGAAAGAGGGATGAGTAAAGTTTGAACGTGTTGGGTTTGAAAAAACCTTTAAGGTCTCTCTTTGGCCGTTAACAGAAGAGATTGTATATCATTATGATTGAGAAGTATGCTCTTAAGTCATACTACTAGTCTTAAGAATTCCATCTGGCCATTTACTAGTTATGTAATCTGAATAACTGAAGGTAATTTGGGGAAAGGGCCTCAGTTTTATCTTCTATATATGGAGTAAAGAATCCCTGTGTCAAGTTTGATTCGATCAAATGAGTTTGTGTAGTTTTTAGACTTGTGCTAGATATAGAGTAACTACTTAAGTAATGATGTTATTTCCATGATTACTGGAATCAAAGCTCATAGGAGGTTTGGGAGTAATTGGTAATGAAGTCTCTCACCAACATTGATTTGTGTCAACTGCAGTTTTGAGATAAAGTATTTTACATTTGCTTACCAAAATCTAAAAATCCACGGTCTCACTTTTGTAAATATTTGTTTCAGATCAGCCCCCTTAAAACAAAGGAATGAGATGGATTATCTCCTCTTAGGTTTTGTGGTTCAGGTGTCAGTAGCAAGATGGAAAACAGATTGATTTGTGCCCCTACCATCCCAATTTGTGGTGGCTGAAGACTTGGTCTGTGGAAAGGCTGAATGTTTTCACTAGCATCCAGACCATAATGAGATGTTGCATGAGAAAGAGTCTGCGTAGCATACAACTTTGAAAGTCTCTCAGTTCATCCATTCAGCTAAGGAGTATCTAGTATGGGATAGATATTCCTCTTGGTGCTTACAGCTGTTTTTCTGTAATAGTTGTAAGTGATGTGGAAAAAGGGTTATTTTCGAGTAGGATTTTTTTTTGGAAATAAATGTTTTCTAGAAACTTTAGTACCTGGTTTAAATGTGTCTAACACTATCTTATCTATCCTCCAGTAACATATTCTGTGAGATTCTGATCTTGCTAGATGGATTTTACCAACCATGTAGTATTCTTCATAAGTTTAGTCCCTGTTGCTATTGAAGGATTATAGGGCATAATTCTTCATCAGCTAATATTGCTCTCTTGTGTATCAGTCACTGTAGACACAGTGGAATCAACATTTACGTTGCTTATGGTGTAATGGTGGTAAAGTGTAGGTAAAGACCTACAACAAATATAGGCTGTTGATCAAATGAGGTTTAGGTGAACTAGGGAAAATAAGCAGGCAGTATGAAACGCAAATAGCAAAAGTACAAGAGAAAAGATCATGTCGTCTTTTGATCATCAAGATTATATACTATTCATTGCTGAGACCTCTTAAAGGTGGCTAATGTATTGTCTTGTATTGTAGTAGGTGCCCGGTAAACTATTCAGTAAAGATATATTTGCTTGGGTACCTAGTATGACGAGGACATTCACTACTTGTTGGGGAGGAAGACTACAGTCTACTCAGCAGTTTATCTGTGCATGTCCCCACTTCCCCAAATCTGGTATGTTGCAGTTTTAGAATCAATACCATAACTGTTTTCAAAATCTTAAGGCTTCAAGGAACTGCAAAGTAGCTTCTGTTCACAATGAATTTGGGGACTTTAGAAACCCTTTTGGTCTCGACAATATAGGGTAGAGAATACAAAACAGATTAACTACTTTTAATATTTTCCCCTCCCATACAGCTGAGCTGAGAGAACACTTTGCACAGTTTGGACATGTACGAAAGTGCTCCCTACCTTTTGTGAGTATTATTTAAAAAAAAAAAAAAAAAGGCATTTACTTATATTAACCTCAAATTCTTGATTTTTTTTTTTCCATTGGGGCATATTGGATTTCTAATGGAGTGAAGCTGTTCAGTGTCTTTGATAAAATTGAGTGATACTGATTAAAAAATCCTTGTCCTAGGTATTTGTGTTATGGTTAAATAACAAATTACCAGCTTACTGGCTCAAGACAACTTAGCCAGTTGCCTTTTGCACAAGGGGAAGTAACAAAATTGTTTGAGAAATCTAGAACTAGGTAAGGGTAATTTTTAACATTTTTTCCCTCTTTCTCATTAGAACCATGTGATGGTAACAGTGGTGGTGATGAAGGTAGTTTATCTCATAAGTTACCAGAAATGCAGCTAGGTCTTTTGGCTTAATTTTCTAGTTTGTAGAAGTGAAGAAGTTATGAACAGGAAGAGTATTTCCTTACACAATCAGAATTTCTGTTGACTTGCTGTGAGATTTGTATCAAGAATGACACAGAAAGCTAGCTTTTTACCTGTGTTTTACCTCTTGAATGGCAGCAGGAAATAGAGAAAATATTAACACAGGGACTAATCCTTGGTTAGCTGGGAGGGTGAATATGTATTAAAACAAGGTTTTTGGTCTGTTATTACCTGTATTACCCTGTTCTGGCAGAAGGAAAATAGAGTAGTTTGCTTTGGAGCTCATGGGAACTTTGTTGAATTAATGATTTTTCTCCTAAATTTATAATTTTTAGGACAAAGAGACTGGCTTTCACAGAGGTATGGGTTGGATTCAGTTTTCTTCAGAAGAGGAACTTCATAATGCACTGCAACAGGAAAATCATGTTATTGATGGAGTAAAGGTACATGTTTTTTCTGTATCCTATTTGAGCTTTCTGTATATTGATTTAAATAGGTCAGATCATGGAGTGACAAGGACTTTGGGAGATTTGTAACTGAGTTTGCCTTATGTTTGTTAAAGAATGGTGGTGGTAGTCTGCCCAGTTCTCTAAGGCCTAGGGAAGGAGCCCTTTTCGTTAAATGGAAGAGTGGGATCTTATTCTTACAGTCCAGGCAGAATTGGGTTGAAATCCTATTTTTTTCTCCTTACTATGTGACCTTGGTTCAGACTGATTTACAATTTTTAATTGCTGTTCAAAGAGTCTTAGAACAAGGAACAAATAACATTCTCTTGACTTAATGGTGCTGACTCGCTAATAAAAAGGCTGTCTTAAAGTGCCACCTTTTGAATGTTTTTGCAGACATTGCCTTTCCTTACAGTGCTTATTTAATTTTTTTCAGGTCCATGTTCAACCTCAAAAACCAAAAGTTTTGCAAGGGGATCAAACATCTGATGAAGAGAAAGATTTTTGAGACTATTAATTTCCTAATAAATAAACAAAATGGAAAATTTTGTCTGTTTTTATTTGAAACAAATAGTTGCACCAAGCAGAGCTTACTTTCCCCACTCCAAATTAAAACAGTGCGATAGGGGCAAACATTTGGCAGGACAGTTCCAATATATGAACATCCTTCTACTCACTGTAGTGGTTGTTCCTACACAAAATGTTAACCCCGAAGTACTAATGTCACACAAAAGGAAATGGTTTTAATTTTGTATGTGGGGAGCATGTTCTATAAATGCCAAAAGGTGGGAAAAAGACAAACACAACCCACTCTTTAAAAAAACTAAATAGTTAAAAGTAGAATTTGCAGTCCTCCCCCTTTTCTCCCATAATAAAAAGCGCTAGATTCGGACACCCAGATTTGGTTTTTATCCTGGTCATTTACAAAGTGTTTCCCCATATGACTTGCATCATGAGGGTTTTGAATAATAGTTCGTTCACTCTGAAGAGGTGAATCTTACTCCTTTCTCCTCTTCTTGCCTTCATGCTCGTGCTCCTTGGGGCGGCTGCTGTCTGAGGGTCTTTTAGAGCCACCGTGCTGTTTGGCTTCTTCCAGAAACTTGTCCAAACCAAAAGGATCTTCCTCAAACTGAACAGGTCCTTCTCGGCCTCTCTGCCTACGATCTGAACCAGAAAACTCCTTATCGGGAACAAACCTAGGGGAAAAGAGAAAGAACTATAACTACATTGTTTTCACCAATGCAAACACTGAAACTAAGCTTTCTGTCGTGGTACCTGTTGGTCTTTATTCTGGCTTCTAGGTCATCACCATACATGTCCTTATCCAGATTTTTACTGGGCCGGTAAATATTCTGGGCCATGTCTTTACCGCCTCTCCACGCTTGATCATAAACGTTATAAATTTCATCTTCTCCACCTGCAAAACCACTGTCCATACCCTGGGGAAAAGATGACGGTAAATGAAAATATGTTACTACTTATTAAATGTTTAACCATATTCACGTGAAGAATACTCATTTTTACATTCTCAAGATCTTCATAAAAAAGCTCACAAAGGGGCCTCCCTGGTGGCGCAGCGGTTAAGCGCTGTGCTGTGGAGCTGTTGGCAGCAGCGACGTGAGTTAGACGCTGGGAGATTCCGACATGGCGCGGCAGACCTCTCCTGCCTCACCCGCTGCTCCGCTCAGCAGTGTATTTCCGTTGATCTGCCTGTTCTGCTCCCCACTCTGTCTCTGGTGAACCCTCTCGCCACCCCACGCCTCTGGCCTGTACATCAGCTTGTATGCATAAATAAATAAATCTTTAAAAAAAAAAACCTCACAAAGGTCATAAACTTGTTCATATCACCTTCGGGTTCTTAAATTTAAGTCACTCAAAGTTTGACTACTTTATCAAAGTCATTAAAATTGAGGGATAGTACTATGAGTAGGTACTTGGCAATTTCAATTTGTATAGATAAAAACTGTATAGATATAATGGCAAGAAGATGAGAGAATTGTAAAAGTATTTACATGAAGTCACACCCTTGCCTAAAGACATCATTATAGCATGAGACAATACTACTCTCAATGAGAGTATTATTAAGTTAGCATTAAATAAACTTGTTTCATATATTTGGATGGTTCATTAACACAGGATGTGCCTTTTTAGAAAAGTTTTCATCATAAAACTTTGAAATACTTTAAGCTTAAGTTTATAAAAGTTAGTTGTATAAGTGATTACTTATGTGAAACTTTCATCACTGATACCCTTTGCTCAGGCTGGTAAGTTGCCATTGCCATGTCTAAAAACAGCTTTGGAATCAAGACAGCCCACATCTGAATCTTAGGTCCATCAGTTATGAGCTATACCTCTGTATGTTATAAGCTATAGTGCCGTGTGTCTCAATTTCCTCCTCTCTAAATAGAGGTATTAACAATATGACTTCATAGGATTTTTGTAAGGATTGAGCAAGATTATACAAGTAAAAGACTTAGAACACCACCAGGAATATACATAAGCACCCAAAAATAACCGGATGAGCTTATTCAAATAATACCTTCAAAACTTTCTAAAACTTGAAGTCATAATTAACTTTCCCTTTCTATACCCCAGTAGAATTTTATACTTCTATTTTCTTAGCAGAATTTACCTTGTATTTATTTACTTACATATATTTGTCTTTTCCAGTAAACTATAGGTTTCTTTTTTTTTTTTTTTTAAAGATTTATTTATTTGGGCCTCCCTGGTGGTGCAGCGGTTAAGTGCTGCGCTGTGGAGCTGTCGGCAGCGGCGATGCGAGTTCGACGCCTGGCCGGGGAGAATCCCACATGGTGCGGCAGACCTCTCCTGCCTCACCCGCTGCTCCCCTCAGCAGTGTATTTCTGATCTGCCTGTTCTGCTCCCCACTCTGTCTCTGGTGAACCCTCTCGCTGCCCCACACCTCTGGTCTGTACCCCAGCTTGTATGTATAAATAAATAAATCTTTAAAAAAAAAAGATTTATTTATTTATGCATACAAACTGGGGTGTAGGCCAGAGATGTGGGGTGGTGAGAAGAGACAGAGTGGGAAGCAGATCAGGCAGATCGACTGAAGTACACTGCTGAGGGGGAGCAGCAGGTGAGGCAGGAGAGGTCTCCTGTGCCATGTGGGAATCTCCCCGGCCAGGGATCGAACTTGTGCTGCACTGGCTGTGGACAGCTTCAAGTGCTAAGCTTAACCTGTTGCGCCACCAGGAAGGCCCTAAACTATAGGTTTCTTGAGGGTAAAAACAAATCGTTGCTCGCACTAACATTGTGCACAGTAAATAGCCAATGTTGCGGAAATTGAAATATTTCAGATCTACAATGTCCCCAGCTAATTACTAATAAGTTGAGATAATTCTGAAGAACACTGGCTCTATTTTAAAAATAAAAGACTGACACACCAGATCCAAGTTTCTTCCTAATTTCTTTCATTTTCTACTGTTCTCTCAAAAATCTTAGTCCACTGTAAAGTCAAAATCAGAGCTGTTTCATCTTACTTGTCTCCTAAGCCCCACAACTTCCAATTGTTCTCTGTCCTCATGCTGTGTACGTTAGGCTACTCTAAATCTACGATATGTGAAATTTCTTCTTCCGGAGGGTCAGTATTCATACCAACACTTGAGATACGCAGAATATAAATTCCTGTACCTTGCTCTGGTTGAAGAGCCGCTGGTCGTACTGAACTTCGTTGGAAGTCCGCGGGTTGGGCACACCAAGAGCAATGACTTCACTGATATCTCGATTTTCGTTTCTCTGAAGTTTGGACCTGTTTTGAAACATGATGCTGCTAATTGAAAACTCTTCACAAGCAAGCTGAATTTCAATTTACAACTTACATCCAATCTAAGAAGTAAAGGAACAGTATGTTCTTTCACATTTGTGAACATACACTCCTTATAATGCCTTATTGGGTTGGTGGCCTTTGGGGGATTTCAGATATGTGATTATTAAATGAGCCTTCCTGTTAGCTAAAAAGAGCTGCCAAGAGTGTCATCATTGATATGAAGTCTTTAATACAAGCTATCAATGTGTGCTGAGGTAAGAAATTGCTATGGTCTATATTTGCTATTAGTATATGAGGTATAGGGGACTAGATACAAATTAAATGTATCATATGAATTACTGTCAATAAACTAGAGCCAGTTCTTTTAGCTACCCGCAAGCGCCACCAGGGAGGCCCCGCGCAATTAGTTATTTTATCTTAGTAGAACTGAGGTACACATGTCAATGACTGGATTGCTCTGTATGATTTTTCATGTTCAGATTAATGCACCTCTGTATGTATACGTAATGACATCATGGTAACTGTCATCATTTGTTTTGCTAGAAGCTGAGGACTTAAAATGATTTCTAGAGACAATCTGATTTTATTTGATTACAAGTATAGCGCTTGTAATCAATGCTCTCCACACTATCAATTCTCATTTACTTAACGGAGCTATTTTGGTTTTTAGAGTTTAGAAATTTTATAACAAGAGTATGATTAACTACAGACATTCACATGTCATTCCTCTCTTTTATACTGTATACAACCCTAAATTTAGATTTTCTGCTTCTCCATGAGATAAAATGTCATTAAAGAAAAATGATTTTTTTCATGTTTAAGATATGAATTAAAAAATGCATTTTATCATCTCATAAGATGATGAAAGTATAGAAAACTCACTTTAACCCTAAATAAGCACCCCACCTCCATATTTACAGTATTTCCTCAACTTTTCAGCAATTTCAGTTCTCCTCCTTCGGTGAACCACAAACTTTCATAATCTCTACTTTATTTCAAGTCCCCATACATGTATCTGTTTTTGTTTTTTTAAAAAATCAATTTGTACTTATCAAGAGTGATGTGTCAATAAGCCCAATCATTTTATATGACAGCCCTTTTAAAATTTTAAGTTAAACTGTTTATGAGATGAAGCAGATTTTCACTGTTTAGGAAACCTGCTTTTCTTCCCCACTGTACTTAGTACAGCACTAAGCATGTAAAAGGATCTCAAAAAAGGCATGGCAGCTTATTTCCTGTCTAGAAGGGTAAGAACACAAATTTTGTCTCACCGTTTGAAGTAAGAACAGAGCAGAATAGTCCTATCATCCACTTTCTTTTCACAAACATGATCTGAATTCTCTTTTCTATATCCCTAGCAGTCTAACTTCTAGCTGACACTATAAGGAGATTGAATACTACTTCTAGGGAGTCAGTTCCTCTAAGACAATTAAGTAGGTAAGTCCAAAAAATAAGTGATTTATTAAGTCATCAAACAAAAGAGGAAAGATGAGAAGCAAAACTGGCCTTAGTACTAAATCTCCTCAATAAAAAGTTTACACAGGCCACTCTTCAATTTGTTTTTATCTCAGAGAACACCCACCTCTTATCAGGAGCTGCCCTGGAGAGATTCCGGTCATGCTGTCTTTCTTTTCGCCTGTCGTGCCGGATTTCCTCCCTTTCACGTGCCTCCCCATCCTCTGTGTGGACAGAATTGAGTATTACATTACTATTACCTATTAATATTTTGAACAAGAACATTCTAACCTTAAAAAATTCTATGAGCTTCTTTATAGTCATCTTCAGTCCATTTAAACATACTTGGAATTAATTTAAATCCAACAGCACTGGTTTAATTTTTTAATGTGTATTACAGAATCATGAACAAGGCTATAGTGTTGAGGGGCAAAGTGGACTAGTGTTTTTTGACTAGTGTTTTTGAAATGCATCAGATTAGTAAGGTTGATAGATGAATAGAGATGGCTAGATAAAGCGCTTTTAGCAATGTTAATTGTTAAAAAAAATACTGTATTATCTACACAGTAGAGAGATGGAGTTCACTACACAAATCTTTCAATTTTCCATGTGTTAAAATTTTCATTATAAAATTCAAGGAAAAAGGAATTATGCATAAGTTTACCCTTATATTTTCAAAGTTTGCCTCTGAATAAAGAACATTTTGCTTGTGTTCTACAGATAGATCTCTATTGTGTTTATGTCCAAAGAGAAAATAATTTAGTTAAAAGCATGACTATGGAACTAGCCTGTCTGATTCAAATCATTTTCTATGGCTAATTAGCAGTGTGACATTATGTGGGTAACTTGACTTGTTTCTATGATAGATCAGCACTGTGACCTGTAACCTGTGCAGATAATGCAGTTACTCTGAGAGGAGTAGCCAGTGTCCTACTCTGACATCTAACAGGACTGCTGAAGACAATCTATGAGGTGACACATGCAAAGTGTTCAGAGTGGCTCCTGCCATAATAAATGATAGTTTTTGTTAATATCTGGCAAAAGATTGTTTTGAAATTGTAATTAATTGCTCAAGAACCACTATGCTTTTTTCTTGCTACTTTAGAGAACTTAGATTCAGGGAAGTTTTAGTTCTAATACCGTCAGAGGCTAGGTGCACAATGGCAGGTATTTGAATCTTGCCTCATCAAGCCATTTACATATGATCAAACAAATGGACTGTTACTTAATAACCCTGCTTACCTCCCCACTGTTGAATGCTAAACTCCTGTAAGCAACTGCAGCATGTTCACAACTAAATTTCTATGTTCTTTTCATTCCGAACCTTTTCCTCGTTTTCTCAGTACTAGTAGATGACAACTCAATCTTCCCCAGTTGCTCAGGTCAAAACTTCAGAGGTCATCCTTGATTCCTTTTTTCTCTCATACCTCTACCTGAACCATAAGCATTATTTTGAGCTGTATCTCTAAAATGCCTCCAGAATCTGCCCATGTTTTCACAATCTTTCACTATCATCTCTTGTCTGGATAATTCCAAGTCTTCCAAATGGTTTCCCTGCTTCTCCACAAGCCTATTTGACAATCTTCTACTATGTCAGATATGACTCTCAGCTCAAAATCATTCAGCTGCTTCCCTTGAGACTTAAGTAGAAGCCAAGTCCTTACAATGGCTAAAATAAGGCCACATGCAATCTGGTCACTACTTTTCCAATCTGACATCTTATTCCTACTGTTCTCTTCCTTTCTCACTCTAATCCAGTCATAATGGCCCCTTGTTTACTCTTAAATAAATCAGGCATATTCCCAACTCCGAGCCTTGGTACTTGTTCCTTCTTTGGCTTGTTCTTTCCCTAGATAGCCACAAGGCTCAGTATGCTACTGCCACCATTTTAGAAATGAGGCCTTTCTGACCATGCTCTCCTTCTGCCACTTTTATGCCCCTTTCTTCTGTTTTTCTCCATAGTGACTATTACCCTCAATACAATATGTGATTAACATTTTGAGGCCTTTTTATACTCATCAAAATGTTCACTGCTATAGTTCCTCCCCTTCTCCACCTGACTAGCATAAAGTCTGTGTAGACGAGAACCTTGCACACAGTAGGTGACCAATATGGACTCAAAGAATGAATAACCGTACTAGTCTAGGATTTATTAATGAAATGAAACCGCCCTCAAAATTTTCTTGAATTAAACCTCTCACTCTAATTAATATATCAATGTAGACCACTAACTAACATCAGAGAGAGTTAATCATTAGAAGTATATTAGCCTACAAAACAGAAGAATTCTGGACTATTTTACCATCTGGAGAAAATCAAGCTTATCACTTAACAATATGTGATTTTTAAAAGTGTATTTCTCAGAAATTAAAAACTTCCATCCTCAAGGTTTACATTCAGACATATATTCTTTATTTCTTTCTGCATCAGCTAAATAAGGCAGAGGTTACTCCGTCATTTCTACATTATTCCTGAAATATCTACCTTTTCTTTATATGCATGCACTATTTTTGTGTGTGGTAAAAAACAGACTTTCTGAAACGAGATACATATTATCCACAAAGTAAAAACAATTCAATAATGAGCATGTCATACCTTTTTCCACATGGGTTTTGATCCCAGCTCTTCTTTCCCTGGCTTTCTGGGCCATTTCTCTAAGTTTCTCTTCATGTTTCTCCTTTTCTTTTTGAGCCATCTTTCTTTCTACTTGAGCGCGCATTTCCACAGCTTCACGAGCCTATTAGTAAAATCAGATGTTAAATGAAACATGATCCGAGAATAAAAATTATAGTTATATAACTCCCTGACTAAAGTCTGGCTTGAAATTGCACTTATAATGAATTCATATTTGTTACTGCTGATTAAAAGATTCTTGTCCACTAAAGGACTGCTTGTCTGGAAGACACTCCTTTTTTACTTTGGAAAATGTATTAGTGGCTGAAATTATAGTGACCCCAATCAATTTTGTGTTTCACTAATACTTTCTCTGAAACAAACTAAAATATAAAATTAAAGACTTCAATAAAGCAATTTTCAATATCTCTAACATGAATGGTTACACTTTTTAAATTTTATTTTATTTATTTTTTAAATTATTATTATTTTTTTAAGATTAATTTTATTTTTGCATACAAGCTGGGTACAGGCCAGAGGTGTGAGGCGGTGAGAGAGTTCACCAGAGACAGAGTGGGGAGCAGAACAGGCAGACTGACTAAAACACACTGCTGAGTTGCGCCACCAGGGAGGCCTGTTTTTTGTTTTTTTTTTTTAAATATTTATTTATGCATACAAGAGCTGGGGTGAGGGGCAGAGGTGGGGGAGGTGGTGAGAGAATTCACTGGAAACAGAATGTGGAGCAGAATGGCGGATTAACTGAAATACATTGCTGAGGGGAGCAGAGGGCGAGACAGGAGAGATCTGCTTCGCCATGTGGGTCAGCTCCCTGGCTGGGGATTGAACTGGTGCTGCAGTGGCTGTGGGTAGCTTCATAGTGCTGAGACTTAATCCCGTGCACCACCAGGGAGGCCAGAATGGTTACATCTTAAAAGTCAATCAAATCAACTCAGGGTAAAGCCTTAGCCTATGTTTGCAAGAGATAATTTTTAGAAGGGTGTTCACTGTGATAAAGGAGATACACTTTTCTATATCCAGATATACTCCATGATGTATGTGAACTTCAAAGTCACAGTATCAATACCTTATTATTGAGAGTCAATACTATGAATGACAGCTGCTATAGCATTCATTAGAATATTTAGTCCTGTCTGCTACTGATGTTTTGGGGACATCTTAAAACAAAAATTATGAAAGCTAGACAATAACTTTCTGGATCACAATTGGTGGGGTATGTGTACAAGTCTGCAAAGGCTAAGCTCTGGGACAGAGCTGCAACGAGCACATGCTATTTCTGTCACACATACCACAGATGAGAGTCTCTTTAGATACTCTGTACTGTATCTAAAATGACAGCATCTTAGGTAGCCAAGAATTGATCTAAAACTTCTCAGAACATTAAGTGATTAAATTCTGACAGACCAACCTTCCGATCAGCAATGTAGAGGGCTTCAGCCAGTTTGGCAAAATTTTCATTGATGTGAACTGTCTGCAGTCCTCTTCCATCAGCAGCCAGACGCTTGTCTAATGGAATCGTATAACCCTAGTGTGAAAGCAGGTAGAAACAACAGTCACAAAGGAGCAACAATAGATTCTTTAAAGTTAGATTTAAATGCCACTTGGAGATTTAGTTGCTGTTCTTTTTCTTACATCTTTTTTCACAATTGTGTAATAAAAGCAGAGTAGCTAGCACTAAATGCTCTGTGTGAAGGGCTGTTTAAGCACTTTGCATCTGTGGTCTCATTTACCTTCAAATATACCTAACAAGGCTGGTAACATTATCATTTTCGTTTAACAGACGATGATATTGAAGTAGAGACCTTAGGTCATGTACCCAAGGTCATATAGTTGATAAGTGATTGAGCTAGGGTTTAAACTTGGGCAGTGTGACTTCAGAATCTGAGAAAATAGATTCTCATGTTAATAACTGTGGATTATCATAAAAGAAAATAACTGTAAAACAGCTAAATAGTTGTTCCTCAAGTAAACACAAAGTCAACTAAATTATTAAAACCAGTTTATAGGCAGTTTAATCTGTACTGTTTCAGTGACTCATCAGATTCTTGCAACCGTGTTAACTGTTTTAGTAAACTGAGAAAGAGTAGTTTGCTAGACAACTAAGAATCTGGATTTTGAAATTTTACATCCTAGTCAAGGAATGTGCTTGAACATCCATCTAACTTCTAGGCATAGCTAAATTCTTCCAGATTTGACTAGGCTCCCAACTGCTGATCTCGGTCCACGGTATTTATTCTGAACACAAGGAAGTATTACAGTATCAGGTCAAGGTACCACATGGTTATATACATATTATTCAACCCAAATCAGACCATCCAACAACCTTTTTGATTTAGGATGAGCACAAAACTTCCTTCAAGGGATAATTTGTTGGTTTTTTTTTTTAAAGATTTATTTATTTATGCATACAAGAACTAGGGTATAGGCCCCCACTGATCTGGGGTGGTGAGAGGATTCACCAGAGACAGAGTGGGGAGCAGAACATGCAGATCGACTGAAATACACTACTGAGGGGAGGAGCGGGCGAGGCAGGAGAGGTCTGCTGTGTCATGTGGGAAGCTCCCTGGCCGGGGATCAAACTTGTGCTGCAGTGGCTGCAGATAGCTTCATAGTGCTGCAACTTAAGCCGTTGCTCCACCAGGGAGGCCCTTAAGGGATAATTTGTATTTAATCTATAGGTTAAAGGATCAAAAACATGCATCAAAAACAGAATCATAAAGTAAGATTTGGGGAAAAGAGGAGACAGTGATTAGGAAATTTATTCCACATCATTTGACAGATTCTTCTTGACTCTTTGGCAATCAATAACCATGTAAAGGATGTGAACAGATTACACAGGCAACGCTATAAAAAGAAAAACCAATTAACAAATGAAAGGACTGAATATATCCAAACATTTTCATTGTTTTATAATACTGTATTAAACTGATTTAATATAGAAATAATTTTATAAAAATTTGAATTTGCTAAAGAATACTATTTTTCACTGATACATTACTTTATTCCTTTTCTATGCGCTTCTGAGAACTACAATTCTCAAAAAAATCTACACAGTGTTCATGTGCTTGGCATACTAGCATTTCCATTACATTAAAATAAAGTTACATAATTTGGGTGTTTCTTTTCTAAAACATTCAACTAGGTGAGATGCTAAGGTTTCAACAAAAGTTATCCAGGCTGAAGCTCCTTCCTGGGTGTTTTCCAGTAGGTTCTAATACTAAGAGACTGATTTTGTGACTACTTAATTACCTTTGCATTTTTCCAATTTGAAATACAAGGAGGAATCTTCCATTCTTGTTGCTCCTTTACAGTCATCTGAGTTGAGAACAGAGTAGAAGAAGAGACATTTTTAGATTTGTAATCTAGCTAAAAACCCAAGTATAATTTTTCACTTCAAAGACTGCTCAATATATACTGACATATGGATGGATTTAGTCAAAGACCAAAAATCTCATTTGCTTGGTAGCACTATATACTATGATCCCATATCATGAGTTCCAGTAATAACTATTATTAAAAAATGAAAAATAATCTGTAGATTATTTCTGATATTTATAAATGTTGGGGAGCATTCTTTCATAGTTAAGGTGAGGCAGCTTTTTTTCAGCTGAGAACTTGTTCCTCCAGTTAGGTAATAAAACATACCTAAAAAAGACACTGAGGTTATCAATCAGATTATCTAATAATCCCAGGTACCTTCTGTAATTATAACATCCTTCATGTCAAATAGCAGATTCTACTCATTCCATTTGAAGCAGGGGTTAGGGTAACAATAATAAAGCCGATAGCTAACATTTAACATATGCACACAGGAATTACATATCACAGTCTTGAGTGGGTCCCTACTTGATCTTGAAAAACAAATGAAAACAGTAAGTGTGGTGAGATGTACCTGTATAGCCACCTAGTCTTTATTCTGTGGGAGGTTACGTATTAAATAATCATGAACATAAAAAAAAGATTTTAAACTACAGCAGATATTACCTTTCGGCTGGGAGAATGCATGACAGGTGCAGGAGGAGAAGGTGGTCCGCGGGGAATTTTCTTATTAATCCTGAAGAATAAACCAATCAGAGAGTGACTGATGTATATATATATATTTCCCTTTTAGTTAGTTAACATGTTTCAAATCTCCCTGTCTAATTTTTAATAGGTAAAACTTTATATACATATAGAGATATACACAACATACACAAAAACAGTGTGTGTACAGAATGTCCATATATTATATACCAATCACTCAGCTTCAACAATTAATAAGACATGGCAAACTATCATCATCATTACCTACCTCATCTCCACAATATCATTATCATTTCATAGTGTAATTTTTTTTTAAAAAACAACTTTATTGAGGTACAACTGACATGCAATTACATCACAGTCAAGACAGTGGACATACCAATCACCTGCCAGTCTATGCAAGTTTGCCTATCCCCGTTGTTCCTCTCACTGCCTCTCTGATCTTGCCTTCTTCCCAATAGGCAACCATTGATCCACTGCTGTTACTACAGATTACTTTGCATTTTCTAGAGCATAACAGAATCATACAGTACACACTTGCTTTTGTCTGGCTTCTTTCACTTAGCATAATTATTTTGAGATTTATCCATGTTACTGAATATATTAATAATTTATCCCTTTTTACTGCTCAGTAGTATTTCGTGTATAGAAGTTCCATTTTATTATCATTCATCTGTTGATGGGCAAATTGAGCTATTTTTCTTCTTTGATATCTTTTTTAAAGAATAGTGGTTCATTCTCATGAAGGCACCTACTTACTTGAACCTTGGTGGCTCCATTGGATCTTTCTGCATTTCCACCATCCGAATGACCCTCTGTTTAGCTCCAGAATTAAAAGCCACTCCTTGTTGAGAGGGTGTGTATCTGAAGAATGCAGAGGAAACTAAAGTTATATCTACTTCATGCTTTCAACAGCTATTTTTCTTCTATTACAACCTTAAACTGGATTACACTGTCAATTCCTTTCACAAAGTTTTAATAGAAAGCTGTAAAATATTTAGGCAGTGCAGATAACATGGAGATAAGAGAGCAAACAGCAATACTGAGTTATAAGCAAAATGTAAACCACAGTCACATTATTTTGCAAATAATCTATCCCTGTCCATTTTCCACCATGGAAGGCAATGTTCAATTTCACAGATAAGAGGTCTAGAAAATAGTACCTATTTTTTTAAGTCTGCATTTGAAGAAATAAACCCCATAATATTCTCAGCAGGCAACTTAGAGTTAGTTTTTGACTAATCATACGTTGTGAATCAGAGAAAGAATAATGGTATCAGCCCTACCAGCTCTGCACCCTTTCCTTAATATTTATCTGTGAATCATCCTTCCACAAAAAGATTTAACTGACTGAAAACCCTCAAAACTTACAAGTATTATAAGGATGCTTATTACTATATAATGACATTAATGCTTATTTGTCAATATATTAATATATGACATCATTATGTATTATAACAGTATTACATAAAATTGTCAACATATTAATATTGCCTCTGATATTAACTACTATATATAACAGAATGCCTATTACATAAAAATGGAACACTACAAATAATAATTTTGGCTTGGAAGACAGGTCATAAGCAATTTTTAGTCTAAAAAAAGAATTTTGAAAACAGCACAACAGCTAGGATCTTAAAAATGGATACTTAAAAAAAATCCTGCTTTCAATTGTCTGTACAGAGTCAATAGGTTTCAAAGTCACTGTTCAAAAAATTGCATTTGTGACTAAGTAGGAGAGTGAAAAACAATACTAAGACCCCCAGCCCCAGTCATGTCTGACTTGACATTAAGACATTCAGGCATGATTCATACCGGATATACTGAGCAGGTGCCAGCTTATCAGCTGCTCGAACTGGCATAGCTGCAGCAACCTTCTGTGATACAGATTTTTCTAAGGCTACCCTTGTCTTTTCTGTTATCTGAAATAAGAAATATCACATTGATGGTTTGGAAGTTAATGAAAATAGAAAAAACAATCTGAAATAATTATATGTATCAATTTCCTGTTACCTCTTTAATGGCTTCCTCATCTGGTCTTTGCAGATCCGGGTCATCTGCATTCATGACCTCCTTGGGAACCAGGTCACTGTATTTGCTATAAATGACCTAAAATGTTCAAACACAAGAAGGCTGAAGAAAAGCAGAGAATGAAAAGAAGCAACCTCATTAAGTCATTTCAGAAGTTAACATGTCCTCTTAGCACGCTTATAAATTTAGGACACAGATTTTGTCTTTTAGATTCTAAAACGAGGGAAGCTTAAAATACAAACACAAATCGCTGCCCTGGCTATATAAGTTAATAATTTTCCTCTGGCCTCATGCATTTAAATTATTTGAGATCTTCTAATCAAGTCATTAACCAAATAAACTGTGCCAACGAAATCTTATGCATCAGTGATCCCTATTTTTGAGGCTCACTAGGACTTGAAATTAATGATGATATAAACTGACTACAGAGCCATTATCTTTGATTACAAACTTATCAGAATATAAGTCGGGCTACAAAATAATTTCCAAATTCAGAGGGTCTGGAAAATATCATTAACCTTACCCTACTTAAAATGTTTGTCTTTTCTATCATCTTGTGACTAAGAAAATAAACATGGGTCTGGTCAAAAAAATAAAATACTTTCATCTATGGAAAAGAAAAAAGAAAAGGAAATACATATGCACACTTATTTTATACCTATTATCCAAATTTAAGACTGCTATCTGGTTTCTACTAGGCTCAGCATGGCTTTTGCTTGGCTGACACTTCTGTGGTAGGCCCTGACAAAGAGAGTATTATCCTCAAGTCCATCTATACTCAAATACTTTCATGAAAACTTAAACTCAGCTTTTATAGTCAAAAAGAGGTATGAGAAATTAAACAAGTAATTTAGTGAGAATTTCTTCGACACACATACAAAAGAAGGACAACCTATGAATATGAAAGAAAACCAAATTCCTGGGTACCTGAGATGTTAAAAAAGTTTTCTACAGAAGAAAGCTATTTATTGTGATAAATCAAAGTCTTGTATGAATACAGTAAATCCTCACTAACTCTTGTCAGTAGGTTCTTGGAAACTGACTGCAAGCAAAATCACCTACAAGGAAACTAGGATCTCGAATAAAATTATTCATTAAATATTGGCAGGAGTTGTTTTTTTCTTATCAACAATATATTGAAATGATGTTGTATTGAAAAGTAATTCTAGGACGTGTTGTAATTTCATTGTGCCATATGATGGTCCTTAAAATAGTTTAAAAGAAATGCATGTTATTCTTAATTTCTTAATCCAGACAGAGCAATAAATACTTTATAGGGTCTAATCTGGCTTTGCTACAGATTCAAACTCCCCCATATCTCTTATTCCCTAACTTATTATGCTTCAATCACATGGGCTCTTCTGGTTTTCTGTCTTCTTTTTTTTTTTTTTTGAGCAACATGCTCTCTCCCTTTTCTGGGTCTATAAAGGGCCTTTATAGAAGTATTCCAAATTCTTTAAATGGGTCATGCATGTATTAGTTACACCTTCCTGGACTACCCTCACTGAAGTGGCAAGCTCTCTTCACACAATCATTCAGTGTTACAGCACTGTAATATCTTCAAAACACTGCTCCCAGCATGAAAGTACTTACATGTTTTGTTATCTGCCTCTCCATTAACGGAATAATAATTATTATAGCTAACATTTATTAAGAACTTATTTGTGTTACTGTTGTTTTGCCTGACATATATTAACTAAGTTAGCCTTCATACAACCTGTGATGTATGCGCAATGATCATACCTACACTGTTGACAAGGAATCTCTTACTAAAGTATCCCTAGTGCCTATACCAATGTCTGGTCGCAGGAGGTATTCAGTAAAATTTTTCTGTACAAACAAATGAATAAATGAATTAGTGATGTGCTGTATCATACTAATGGTACTTATATTTCAGGTCCTACAGAATGTTTTATAAAAGCTACTACTTCTCAGTAAATGTTATATCATGAAATAGAGACTAAAATCTCTAACTTGTTTTTCTCAGGAATGAGAAAAGACTCAAGAAAGTAGCAGATGATTTACCACAAACATGTACTACTGATAAGTGGGCTATAATGTCACCATTCTCTCAGTGTTCATTTTGGAAGGACCCTAAAGCCCACTTAGTGATGAGTGAGGCTCAGTGCACTAAGCTCCCACAGCTAATAACTGGCTCCAAAAGTCTTATTTCCTTTACAAATGGAAAAATTTACACTACAAGAATTTAAAATTAAATAATGATACTCTAGAAAATAATACCAAGACTATGAAGAGTTAATTACTTTTACACAGCAATCATTATGGGAAGGAATTCTAAGTAAATGGCTCCCTGGTAGTCATCTATGCTCAACATAAAGTTTCAATACTAATTTAGCTTACAAGAGCCATTTGCAGCTACTTATTTGGGTATTCCAAAGTTAATAACCCTTTAAATGAGCATCAATAAGATTCCAGTATCTTTTCACAAAGCTGAGTGAAGGACATCTGAAGAGCAAAATTCCTTCATGGTAATTAACTATAAAAACCTACATTTTTATTGCCTGAAAACCCAAATTTTTATTGCCTGAAGAAACTCAGTATATATCAGGAAGCAAAGGGCTGAAGAGGGTTAACAGAAACATGCAACATACTCTCAAAGGTATCACAAGCACATATGAGCTTTGTGAAAAAGAAAAACAGTAATTCAACTGTGAAACAGATCTTTTTATTACAGAGAAATGAAAAAGGACTGGAATAAAAGGATAAGCCTATTACCATTTCAGAGGTAAAGAGAAAAACCTATCTTTAGGCTTAGCTAATCTGTGAAATTATACAAGCAAAGTACATATAATTTATTTGGGGGTCAGTTTAAAGTTGTTGGAATTTTTCTTGGAGGGGGGAGAGTTGAAGACATTCTTTTAGGTAGTATATAAGTAATATTTTCTATGTAATTATTTCAGATGGAAACATGTAAACAGCAAAGTTGTTAAGAGTTATCATTCAAGTTACAATTGAAAAAAAAAGGACTTGATTCTCATAAGATTTACTTCAAGAAAATTTTTTCCTCCCAACTTGGTATACAGTAAGTCTTACACATGGTATTTACATTTACATGCAGAGAGATCAATGGCCTTAGATTGCTTGAGAATATCATCCCTGGAAATCCTGTTTTGTTCTTCATTTCTCATACCCAGGACTAGCATTTTCCATTAATGTTCTTTTACTAATTATATCTCAGTGAGAACTTCTTGGTTTTTGAAGGATACCACAGCACTCTGAATTAAACCCAAAATCTTTACGCTAGAGTGCAAATTCAATAATCTAACAGACTTCTCATACTATGTCAAGTACTCTGCCTATTTTGAACTTCTTAAATCCCATTCTGTATATTCAATCAACAATTCCTACTTCTAAAACAGGAAGATGAGTGATTTTTAAACAGGATATTGCTGCCACTTCTAAGTCTCCTCTAGGACCTTTGTAAATAATGTGAGGTGTTTCACGTTAGGACAATGGGGGAGTAGAGGCACTACTGGCAATTAATAGGTTATGTTAATTATGTTAAACTCTGGATGTTCCAAGTTCCAAATAATCAAGTGTCTCTCCACTTCCAAATGCAAAGGTATAGTGAACACTCAGTTAATGCTGAATCATTAAATGCATTCAAAACCTTCATACCTCAATCCATTCACTTAAAAAAAAAATAAAGTACCTATCTATTAAACTTGTGTAAGGAATTCAAATGTATATTCCAGTAAGTCTAGTAAGAAAATACATCCAGCAGAAACAATATGAGAACAGTCCAGGCACTCTATCCACCATCTCTCTCTCTCTCTTTTTTTTAAAGATTTATTCATTCATTTATGCAGAAAAGAACTGGGGTGTAGGCCAGAGGTGGGTGTGTGGGTGGGTGGGGGGTGGGGGGGAGATTGAGAGGATTCACCAGAGCACTGTCTCTCTTTCCAATTTGAGTGTACTATAATTAAAAAAAAAAAAAAACAACCTTCATTGTGCTTTTTTGTTTCTTCTTCTTTAAGAGTGTATTTTCGTAAAAGCAGTAAAAGGATTTTATAAAATCCTAAAAGGAAGTAACATGATTTCCTATATATTCCCTGCCCCACACACACCTATCTCCCAGTAGGGTAAGGGTTAATCAAGGGTGGGGTTAATATGAACTCTAGAGTGGTACCTCTATAACTACCATTCTGGAGTTCAGTTCCAGTGGCTGCATTATAGACAAACATGTAAGACTTTCACTTTGAAGACTTTATTTGGTTAGAATATTGAAATCTAAAAAGAAATAATTCAGTTTTAGCAGTTCTACTCTATTTTTAATACAAAATAATTAGCAATTTACATGAATTAAAAAAGAAAAAATTGGCCTCCCCGGTGGCGCAGCGGTTAAGTGCTGCACTGTGGAGCTGTCAGCAGCGGCGACGCAAGTTCAACGCCCGGCCGGGGAGAATCCCACATGGCATGGCAGACCTCTCCTGCCTTGCCCGCTACTCCCCTCAGCAGTGTATTTCTGATCTGCCTGTTCTGCTCCCCGGTCCGTCTCTGGTGAACCCTCTCGCCGCCCCACGCATCTGGCCTGTACCCCAGCTTGCATGTATAAATAAAAAATAAATATTAAAAAAATAAATAAATAAAAAGAAAAAAGAAAAAAATTTTCAGACATTCTCCAGAAATCACATAAAATTCATGGCTTTTAAACTTGAAAAATAATGCAAAATAGGTTCGAACTATTTCATTCAAAATTACAGAACCTGCCACTGCTAAATTACTGTACTAAAATGCTGCTTTTTTTTTTCCCAACAAATGAGAGGAGACAGCATATGCCAATAAATACTACACAGGAGATATGCACCAAAACAAAGGCAGCTGTAGCCAAAGGAAGGCCTGCAGGACACATATTTTTCCTTTTGCAGCAAGAGTAGATATGATTCCTTACTGGCTGCAGGAATAGTGGTTTTCTGTTAATCAATGAAAACTGCTATCATTTCTCCAACAAACACGAATGAATGCCTGTGATTCAAGCTGTCAGGCAAATACGAAGTATAATCCCTGTCCTCAAAGAGATTATAGTCAAATGACACAGATCACTAGTGAATGAATAATTATAACAAAAAGTAGTGATTGCTACTACAGATTAAACACAGATAATGGGAAAGAAAGATACCCAATCTAGCTAGGGAAGATCAGAGTATATCCTAGAAAAATGAAGAGTAAGTTTAGATTTGAAAGCAATAGGATTTAGTTAAAGAACTGGGAAAGGGTGTTCCCTGGCATAGCAGGGCATGCAGTGGGAAGTTCCCAAGATAAGAGAGAACACATTATATTAGGGAGGTGCAAATAATTCCTTATGGTAGACATTTGTAGGAAATGCCTGAAGTTTTTTCTTCTTACAGCTACCTTCAATAGTGATTATTTCGTATTGAAGATCCACAGGATGGCTAAAACTAGATTTTTTAATTTTGGATTTCATTATTCTGGTCATGAAAGTTGAGGCTAGGCTAGAAAGTTAAGCAGGGCACTAAAGTATGTCATAGGGATGTTGTTTTTTTCTTATTATAAAGGCCAGGGAAAGAGGTACACACCTCCATGAGTATATATAGGGGAGAAAGAAAGAAATACAGGTAAACATGGATGACTTTGTTTTTTCAGACATGCAAGACATATGCAAAGGAAATGGATTTAGACTGTGCTGTAGTAAATCAATCAAGAAATGAGGGCCTGAACTAAGTAACAGAGAAGAGAATATACTTGGAAAATGTTAAGGAAATAGGAGGAACCATGGTGACTAAACATTTGGAGGGTTTGAGAGAAACACCTAAGAATGGAATGACTGTTAGGCAAAGGCTCTTTAGAGAACTTACTGGCATTATGTGATTCGAAATTTAAATTTGCTTTGATCCGGTAAGTCCACTGCTAAAAATTTATTTTATACATTCACATGTAAAAAGATGTTTGTATATGGATCCTGAATAAAGTACTGCGAAACTAAAAAACTGGAAACCACCAATGCTTAGAAGAATTCCATATAGATTTTTTTTTAAAAATGAAGTACACCTATATGTACTAATAAAAATCTTCCACCATATTAAATATAAAAAGCAAGTTAAAGAAAGTTATTTATGAGTAAAGGAAGTTTCATTCATACAAAAAAAAGAGATGTCTGTGTTTGTGTGTGTGTGATTGCAAAATACAAGCACAAAAATATCTAAATCCATAATAAAGGTGTGGAAAGATATGTATTATCATAGTAACATTAGTAACCTTTGAGAAGTGAGAGAAGTAGGCAGTACTGTATATACTCAGGTACTTTTGGAATCTTTTAACATGAAAGTGTATTATGTGTGTATTAAAAAAAAAATCAAGCGGCAAAAAGGACTTCCAGCACAGTCAATTAGGAAGTCATTTCTATTCACTGAGTTAGAGAACAGAGAAGGTAGATTAAGTGGAAAATTACGCATTTAGTATGGGATTTGACTGAGTAGTACTGGGGGAAATCAAGATAGATCTGCCCCTGCAGGCAGGAAGATGGATTTAAGGACCTAGAGCCCAGGAGACAAAACTGGGCTGGAAATACAGATTTGACAATCAGCATGAGTGGTAAGTTTGGTATGGGAATAAATTACATATTTGAGAATGTTATGAGAAGAAAGTCTTAAGAAACCTTTGCCAGAGAGCCATCTCAGCTGACTGGTTGAGGTGAGACCATAGTACAGTGAAAGGAAAAGTAAATGGAAGGGGAGGAAGTAGAGACCAGAAAAAAATTCCTGCAAGAAGCCTGCAGGAAACTGAAGAAAATTAGGTTGAAATTCTTTAGTGGTAGCTGGACAGAGCCTTTGAGGATATTCAGGGAGCAATTTTTCTATCAAAGGATAATAAAAGGCAGCATCTTCAAGTGTTAACAGGAAGGAGCCAATAGAAGAGGAGAGGTGAAAAGTTATCAGGAAAGAGGGAGGAGTGAGATCCAGGACACACCAGAATACACATGGCAAGATTATGTCTGAATAGCAGAAGAGGCATCTTATAGAGCCAAATAAAAAGTCAAGGGGAAAAAAAGACAAATTCTGGATAAAGAAAGCCAGTAATTTCTTCAGTAGTGTTTATATGCAAATAGATAGGAAGTCACCTATTACACTAAGAGGGGATAGAGAGGAGTAAGAGCTAAAGCTTGGAGGAACAGCAAGGGAGCCCAATTGAAGCCCGAGATATAAAGCTGCAAGAATGCTTAACTGTTTTCCTCCAAAACTCAGCAGCCATGATGTAGGAGCAAAGGATGGGTTTTCATTAGTGCTATTTAAAAGAAAAAACTGAAAATATTTAATGGAGAGAGATACTGGAGGCTCTCAAATATTTTCAATTCTAAAGAAGATCTTGAAGGAAGGGCCTCCCTGGTGGCACAAGGGGTTAAGTCTCAGCACTATGAAGCTATCACTTGCCACTGCAGATGAGTTTGATCCCTGGCCAGGGAGACCTGTTCTGCTCCCCACTGTCTCTGGTGAACCCTCTCATTCTTCCCTATACCTCTGGCCTATACCCCAGCTCTTGTATGCATGAATAAATAAATCTTTAAAAAAAATCTTGAAGGAAAATGAATACTACTATTTGACGTATCCTAGGTCTTTGTAGTATCTGAACAGTAGCCTATTAGCTCATTAAAAACAGTTCGCTGGTTCTGAGTATAGCTGCTGTGTGATAAGATTATTTAAAATTAATTTTATTTTTTGTTTTTGGATTACTCTGTAAGCAGGGTCATCCTAAATCTGTGTAGCAAGTGCCAGTATTGTACTTAAAGCAAAAAGAAATCTGTGTAATTTATCATATTCAAATGAACTATTAATGGGCCTCCCTGGTGGCGCAACGGGTTAGGCGCAGCACTGTGAAACCATCCAGAGCCACTGCAGCATGAGTTCGATACCTGGCCAGGGAGCTTCCCACATGGCACAGGAGACCTCTTCTGTCTTGCCCACTGATCCCCTCAGCAGTGTACCTCAGTAGATCTTCCGGTTCTGCTCCCCACTCTGTCTCTGGTGAATCCTCTCACCGCCCCCACCCCCAAACATACCTCTGGCCTACACCCCAGCTTGCATGCATAAATAAATCTTAAAAAAAAAAGTGAACTATTAAAATAATTAAGTACATATGTAGGTATTTTTTAAGTACATAGAGGAAATGTAAGAGACCACAAAGCTAAATTTTTATTTTTTTTAGGGTGCTAGGGTTGTAGATTTAAAACAATTTGCTAGCATTTAAAAAATATTAGTACTATAAAATCATTTTTAAGATACAAAGCAAAGAAGTAAAAACCCTAAGTATATATACAAATCATCATCAGTTTGGGGGATTTCAAAGGAAAGTCAGTGCTGATAGGAAGTTATAATAGATATTACTAAAAATATTATATTGTAAATAACTATAATTATCTTCAGTAAGCCTAAATATACTGCTACTTTTCATATAAAGTAATTGGTCAGAGATTAATCATTTCCACATGGTTTTTTAAGAAATTCTTCACAAAATATTTAACAATTAGGAAGAAAATCAGTGAGAGGATATACCTTGTCTTTTGACTGTCCTTGTCGAGCAATTGCATCATATTTGATTTTTCCTTCAGCATCCACTTGAATGGCCAGTGCATTCGACATTTTTTTCTTTCGTCCCATATCCAGCGGATACTGGGCCACATGGATCTCTGGAAAAGCACCTCCATCTCCAAAATCCTACATATTGAAAAGATATAAAAAGAATACTTCATAGTAATTTGAGATTCAAGATATGGTCATTCTTTCAACACACAATTACTGAACCCTCATTATGCCAGATGCTAGAGATATGGCAGCAAACAAAAGAGATTTCTAATCCTGTGGGTTGTACATGGTACTCATATAAAAATCACAATCCCTGGTCTGAGATAAATGCCTTGAAAATAATAAAAGAACTGGGAAGAGGGGCTACATCAAATAGTGATAGGGATAGCCTTTAAGAAGTGGTGACATGATCTAAAAACTAAATGATGAGAAATCAGTCATGGATGATCTGATGGGAGCATTTTCTTGGCTGATCAAATAGCAAGGTGCTACTACAAGAATGAGTTTGGTGTACTCTGGGAAAGGAGAGTCCAGCGGCCTATAGCTTACCCAAGACAAAGAAACAAACACAGAGGTGACAAGGCTACATGGATAAACATATGCCACATTATGAAAGGGCTTTTAGACCATGGCACTGATTCTGGATTTTATATAGGTAGCAGGTAAGAAATAAGCAAAATGTTTAGGATGAAAAAAAGATTTTTAGTTTCAGCATACATAATTTTCTTAGAGGAATAGGTCAAAGGATAGTTAGGGCAGAAAAGTAAAGAATTTTCCTTGGAACCAGATTTTAGTGATGTGATATTAACTATTCAGAGTTCAGAAAAGCAAATAAATAGAATTCCCACTCATTTACCATAAGCAAATCAGTAATGGTGATATCTAATTGTTCAGAAGAGAAAATTATGACTTTTAGAGTAGAGTAAGAAAAGTCAAATCTGTTAATGGGAGTTTAATACTACCCAAAAATTAGATCATCAAATAAATATATGAATATTAACTATAACTTGAAAATAATTTGGTTAAATTTAGTAATATTTGCTTTAGTACCTTACCATAATTCACACAATATAATCCATACCTTACTATCTCATCTAATTCTTATAATTCTCCAACACTTTGTTTTCACTTGGAAATAACTCAAGTTTAGAAAAGTGAAGTCATTTCCCCAAGGTTTCACTCAAGGCTAGTATATACGCAGGACTTGAACCCAGATCTTTTGACTACAAAAAAATTCCTATTTTCTACTATTTGAAGTACCTTTCTTTTATTTTTCTATTTTATTTTTTAAAAAATATTTATTTATTTATACATACAAGCTGGGGTAAAGGCCAGAGGCGTGGGGTGGTGAGAGGGTTCACCAGAGACAGAGTGGGGAACAGAACAGGCAGATCAGAGATACACTACTGAGGGGAGCAGCGGGCGAGGCAGGAGAGGTCTGCCACACCATGTGGGATTCTCCCCCGCTGGGCATCGAACTCTCATCGCGAGCCGCCAACAGCTCCACAGCGCAGCTCTCAACCTCTGCGCCACTGGGGAGGCCCTGAAGTACCTTTCTTTTAGTTCAAAAAATGCCAATCAGAATGATTAACAAATGGTAGGGAAACATATTAAAATTAATCATCTAGAAGGTGTTTGATGTAAGAAAAAAAAGTCTATGAAAATAACCGCTTTCATAAGACTACCTCCTTCAAGAAATATCCATTACACCCTGGATATATGTTTTCCTAGGTATAATATGCTTATTTGCTAAAGAAAGTTTTGAGAAAATTAAAAACAAAAGCTGAAGGAGTCAATTTCTTGTAAATATGGCAGAAAAAGTTAAAGCATTCCCAAGAAAGGTGCTACCTATACCCAAGCCATCAATCTGCAATGTCCTCAGACTTGTGAGAGTTTTTTTATCTATAACAAGTACTTCAGAACTGTAGGTGTGGCATTATACTGTCATTAAATTTGCAGAAAATCACAGCTCTTACTTTGAAAACCAGAACAAAATGCTTCCTTCTGCAGAACATTCACTCCTCTCAAGAAACATTCAATGTATTTCCAGATTAGTTGGCTATTTTGGTTTGATTTTTAAATAAACTGTTCTGTTCTACCAGGATATATGAAACCTCTGACAGTCAAGTATGACTTTAAAGAGCTAACAGTACTTGAATGTTATAATGCTGAAACAGAAGCAAGGATGAGATTTCTGTTGTATGTAAAATCATGTTTGCCTCCCCCGCTCTATAATTAGTGAGGTCAAATGGAGACCATATATTATCAGAAAAGACATTTAATTCCTCTATAATAGTCACTATCTTTTCGCCCCACATAAGAAGTCATTACAGTCTCTCTGATTTTTTAGTTTGTTTTGCTTCTCAAAAATTTTATTAGTAAAAACAAAAGTGACAAAAAAATTCCTTAATAACTATAATAAAACCGACCTTCACACTTTAGAATTAATAAGGACCAGAGAGTAACTGAGGAAAAGACAAAAACAGGAAATATTAGAAGACAAGATCTAGCTGGGTGTTCATCATTTAGGCTCTCCAAAGAGTTCTGGATGGTAGGGGAAATGACAAACACAGAAGAGGCTGAAAACACAGACGGCTTCTTAGAGGGTGCTAACTGATGTTTCAATTCAATGAATACACAGTTCTATGACCACCACTTGGAGGTGACACCTCCAGGTGTCACCACTTGGAGGTTCACCTTTCACATTTGCAAAGTGAAAATCATTAACAATGTAAGGATAGACTATAAGTGATAATGTGAAAAAAAACTGGATATAAAAGGAAAGGTATAGGCACTTAAAGATTCTTAATAGGGCAGGCCCATTTCTTGGGATGTGTAGGAGGTAAATTTGCAGGAATTAGGATGAATATGGGGAGAGGGATAAGAAGCTGCTTGTTAAAATAAAAAGAAGATTTGGGGCAAAATAATTCTCAAAGGTCTGTTTTTCACCCATGACTGAAAAAAAAGTGGTCAAGCATGGGAAGTCTTCCCCAGAATCAGGGAGAGGGACATGGAGAAGACTGTAATAAGGAGGATGGGTAGTGATACAGAAGTCTGTTATTTACAAAAAACCAGAGACAAAAAAAAATTATTCTTGGAGGGTACTAATCAGTAAGTTTCAATTCAATGAATACTTAGATTCTTCCTTCTCCTTCACTGCCCTCAAATCAACCATAAATTCTGTCCCCAAACTTTATCTAATCTATATATCAGGCATATATTAACATTTTCAAATTGAAGACAAGAAAACAGATGAAGTTAAGATTTGCCCAAGGTCACACAAATAGTATGTAAAAAGAGTTAATTAACTAATTAATTAATTTCAACTCCTCGGTCAGTGTTCTTTCCACTCTCCCTAATGGGAAAGATGCCAGAAAAGGATGCCACTAGAGGTTTTTCTGGAGAAAGGTAGACTCTTGTGGGTTATGTGGTTTTGTGCATGTAGAGAGGAAGGAGGGAAAAGCACCTGAACGTGAAATTCTTCTTTCATTTTTCCTTTCCCTTCCCATTATGTTCCCTAAGCTATCATCCCTGGATTTAGAGAGGGTATGTTAGTTCCTTTTTTTCCATATATCAATAGTTTAACATAAAAAGAGATGTAAACTAGTACAATTCCCCAGTGATCATAAAATAGTGGAAAGAAAAGAAAAAGATGAACCTTCTGAAAGGCCTACATGCCTTAGGAGCACACAACCAGAGTTTCTGTCATACAGACACACCGAACTCTAGGGCTTAAATTTCTAAGGGTCCTATAATAAATTCCAGCATAACTCAATAAATTCAAACTGAAGACCCATATTTACCTCTAATAATCGAGGTATCCAGCCTTTCCGGTACCCGTATGGGGGAGGTTCTCTTCGGGAGGAGACCAGTGAGGTCTGGCGTGATCTCTGGGATCTTGCCTTTTCTTCAGCCTCAAGCTGGTCCTGAGATAGCTGAGTAGGTGCAGGTAAAAAGCTATAAGCAAAGATAATAAAGGTAAAAATTAAAAACAACTCTTACATTTAATTATTGCAATTTGTCCATGAGAGACCTTTCCTGTAACACGTATTCCTTTGAGCGAAAGAGAAAACTTTTCAATGATTTATGACAGTATTCAATAGCATTTTGTTTTGTGTGGCAAGAAATAAGTACTCAGACATATAATAAACACATCTGACTGGCAGGTGAATGGTGTCCAGAATAAAAAATTAACAAGATATTTTACTCAAAAGGCAAATCATTGAAGTTTTTATGCATTCACATTTTTTTTTGTTGACAAGTAAACAATCTCAATTACCCAACTGTCCAGTACATGTTTTTTAGTGTTCCTGCTATTCTCTTTTTTTTTAATTTTTTTAAAATTTTTTTACATACAAGATGGAGTACAGGCCAGAGACGTGGGGCGGTGAGAGGGTTCACCAGAGACAGAGTGGGTAGCAGAACAGGCAGATCAGAAATACACTGCTGAGGGGAGCAGCGGGCGAGGCAGGAGAGGTCTGCCGCGCCATGTGGGATTCTCCCTGGCCGGGCATCCAACTCACGTTGCCACTGCCGACAGCTCCACAGCGCAGCGCTTAACCGCTGCGCCACCAGGAAGGCCCATTCCTGCTACTCTTATATGCCTTATTTTTTAACTATTTTACTCTTATGCTTCTTACTTATAACCATTTTAGTGTCAAGATAAAAGAACAAGAATTTAGAACTTAAGTTAAAAGAAAGAAACACAGTTGCATATTTAAGTACCTTTCCTGCAGGGTATCAAGTTTAAAAGCAATTTAAAACTTAGGTCTAAGATTCAAAACAGAAACTCTGAAACTATAATTTGTTATTCTTTAATCAAAGCAGCCTTTCTACTAAACTGTTCTTAGTAACTTTTAAGTATGATAAGTGTTGTTATAGAGATACCCCAAAGTACCATGAAACAATTCCAGTAGATGAATAATTTTTAATGGAAAAATTAGGATTTCTTTGTGATTCTTGGTTAGTAAGCATATTCAAACAGGCAGCAGAACTTATTCAAAAAGATTGAGGGCCTCCCTGGTGGCATAAGGGTTAAGTTTGTGTTAGATGCTTTTGCCTATCTGTAAGCTAATTTGAGTGTTCTGAGTGCCTTTCAGGTAGTTTAGGCTAAGTTATAATGTTCAGTAAATTAGGTGTACTAAATGCATTTTAAACTTGAAAGGAGTTTATCTGGACATAACCCCATCACAAGTCAAGGAAGATCTGTAATCACATATAAATCTGTAATTAAAAATTACATTAAGTGATGAAGGAAAAGTATAAAATGCTGTAACAGCATACATCAGAGGAATCCAATCCAACTGGGCAGTGGTGTGTGTGTGTGTGTGTGTGTGTGTGTGTGTGTGTGTGTGTGTGTGTTAGTTAATATGATGGTTTAAAGGTGTAGAGTTCAAACCCTACTTATGCCAGTTACTAACCTGGGAAAGTAACCTCTCTGAACCCTAGTTTTCTCATCTGCAAGGACAATCAAAAGACTACCTACCTCACTGAGAAAAATCCATGAACAAACTGGCAGTGTCTAGATACTGTTCAACACGTTTCATAAATATTTTATTATTTGGAACTATTCCATGACTCCCCCCGTTTGGATTAGCTGTCCCCCATCCAGGCTCTAACAAGACCCTATGTGTATCTCTACTATAGCATCTAACTATATCAAAATCACCTATTCATTTATCTTTACTTTCTCACTAGACTGTGAACCATTTGAGGGTAGGAATCACACCTTCAAAGTTTGCAGAATAAATTCACTCTTTGCATTTGTCATCTTTAGGTCACTAGTCTTCTTGTCTTTCCTTAAAAAAGCCATTTCAGGGCCTTTACATTTGCTATTCCCTCTGTCACAAAATAGTCTATTTCTTTTTAAAACAGTACTTTTACAGAACTCTTCTCCAGACCTTTTAGCACTTGCTTCTCAGCATTCATGTCTGCTCAGTTATACCTTCCTGGAGCTGCTTCTGACCATCTTGTCCAAAGCGGTGCTGTACGTACACTTAGGTCATTCTCTATCTCTTTATCTTTATTTTATCCCCTCTAGTTCTTATTACCTGAAATTGCATTATTGCTTTGTTTACTCATGTATAGTTTGTATTTCCCATAATACAAACTCTGAGGATAAGGAGTTCACCTGACTGATTCAATAAATCATAAACAGCATACTTTAGATCTTCAGAAAACATTTACTCACTGAATGGAGTCAAAAGTTTTGGACTTCTACAGTAGTTATTTTCAGTAAACCAGGCATACCCATTACATAGAAGGGCTACAAAGACAGTTACCAAGAAGCCAAGTTATTTATTTATATTTCATTTCTCTTCACCTTTTGTGGGATATCTGGTCACTCAACCAGCCCGCCAAAGGAATGAGTTTGGAAAATGCAGGAAATAGGTAACCTGACCTGGATCACCGTTAGAACATACTGTAAGAAGGTCTTAAACTTTGTTCTCTCTAAAGGATGACAGTCTCACAAAGAAGCAATCTTATGGGAAAAGGGTGCTGGGAGGGGGTACACATTAGGATGTACATGCTAGTAGTAAGTCTACCTGAGGGTTTCTCAACTGGGGACAAAGTATCTACAATGTCTGGAGACATTTTGATTGTCAGGACTGGGGAGTAGGGGATAGATAGGGGGTGGAGATGCTACCAGTATTTGGTGGGGAGAAGCCAAAGTTGCTGCTAAACATCTTACTATGCACAGGACAGATCAAAACAAGAATTACTTAGCCAGCCTAAAATGCCAGAAGTGCCATTTTTGAGACATTTTAGTCTACCCTTTACAAGTGATATTACATACATAACCTAAATGCACATGAATTTACAAAAGTAAATCAGTATGACTTAACAACAAATCTCTGGTGACATCAAGACTGTAACACAATGGCATGTCAAGGGGCTGCTGTTAAGAAATCCTGGTATAGGGGCCTCCCCAGTGGCGCAGCAGTTGAGCGCTGCGCTGTGGCGCTGTCGGCAGCGGCAACGCAAGTTCGGCAACGCAAGTTCGACACCCAGCTGGGGAGAATCCCACATGGTGCGGCAGAGTCTCCTGCCTCGCCCACTGCTCCCCTCAGCAGTGTGTTTCTGATCTGCCTGTTCTGCTCCCCACTCTGTCTCTCGCCGCCCCATGCCTCTGGCCTGTACCCCAGCTTGTATATATAAATAAAAAATAAAATCTTAAAAAAAAAAAAGATACAGTTTAGAGAAAAGGAAATACAAATTATTTAAAAAAAAAAAAAGAAATCCTGGTATATCTTGGAGATAATAACATTTCCCCTGCAAACTTGAGACTATCTCTAAATATCAAATCCGCTAGAACTTAACAAAGTCAGAAAGCTATGCAGTTCCCAAGACTAGTCACTTAGATTGTACTCTACAATTGAAATTTTAAGCACACAACACCCACGGCATTTCTCTTATTTTTCCTGTGTCGTTTTCAAATTTCACCTTTTCCACAAAACTTGTCTCATACTACAATGACTCCCACCTAGTGGGGCATTCATATGTTCGCTCCCAGAAAATTTCTGCACGCAATATTACTGATGTGGGATTGATCACAAAGATCTACAAAGAGTTGATGGGACTCAACAAAAACAAAGTAAAGAATCCAGTCAAAAAACGGGCAGAGGAGCTAAAAAGACATTTCTCCAAAGAGGAAATGCAAAAGGCCAACGGGAATATGAAAAAATGTTCATCACTTGTAATTAGGGAAATGAGATACCACCTTACACCACTGAGAACTGCACATATTAGAAAAAAACAGCAACAACAAAAATGTTGGTGAGGATGTGGAGAAAAAAGAACTCTCCTGCCGGGCTGGTGGGAATGCAAGCTGGTCCAACCACTATGGAAAGCTGTGTGGAGGTTCCTCAAACTACTAAAAATGGAGCTACCATATGACTCAACAATTCCATTCCTACAGTCTACCCAAAGGGCACAAAAACACTCATTCAAAAGGATACTTGTAGGGCCTCCCCAGTGGCGTAGTGGTTAAGAGCTGCGCTGTGGAACTGTCGGCAGCGGCGAAGCGAGTTCGACACCCCGGCCGGGGAGAACCCCACATGGTGCAGCAGACCTCTCCTGCCTCGCCCGCTGCTCCCCTCAGCAGTGTATTTCTGATCTGACTGTTCTGCTCCCCACTCTATCTCTGGTGAACCCTCTCGCTGCCCCTCACCTCTGGCCTGTACCCCAGCTTGTATGTATAAATAAAAATAAAAATCTTTAAAAAAAAAAAAAAAAAAGGATACTTGTACCCCTATGTTTATTGCAGCACTATTTACAATAGGTAATATATGGAAACCACCCAAATGCCCAAAAATAGATGACTGGAGCAAGAAGATGTGGTATATATCCACAACGGAGTATTAATCAAACAAACAAATAACAGCAATCAAACAAATAAACTCAGGCCATTCGCAGCAACATAGATGGAGCTGGAAGGGATTATGCTTAGAGATAGACGCCAGAAAGAAAAAGGAAAATATCGGATGGCTTCACTTATACAAGGATTGTAGGGGAACCAAATAAGGGATCAGGAGAAGAAAAAAAAAAGAAAAACCACAACACAAGAAAAAAATAAACAACTATAAATCAGAGACATTCTGCAGGGGTGGGGAAGGGAAAGGGATCAAAAAGGGAGGGAAGAGCACAAGGGATTATGGTGATAGTACCTGAGTGAACTAGTGGTGGGAAATTTATCCGGACTACAACTGCGTTGTACAAAAAGGAAGAATGACGTAAAATATATGCAAAATAACAAAACAAATGTTTGCTCCCAGAAATATTTACTATAGGAAACTCTCGAGTCCGTTAAGCTCACCCTATCTCTAATCTTTGCACTTAAGGTGAGTACTACACAAATAAGCATTCTGTGTAGCTGTTTCATATCTGGAGGCCTGTAACCCACCTTCCCTTCCCGCAAAGACGGTCAGACTTTCTTCTGTACAAACACAAGCCCTAGGATTCAGCAAGGTACCCAAAACTAATTCCCAAAAGACATTTTCTGATTAAAATCTTTTTAGGATTCGTAACTATCCTCAGCCAGCAAAATATGTGTGAAGAGAATGATGTGTATTTCGGAAACTCAAGCTGATGTCCTAAAATTATTACTTTCTTTACAATCCTTCTGGACACGCAACTTTTTCTGTTGCGTTCACATGTCAAGTTTTTACACTTAGACGGGGCAGCAAGCTTGCACACTAGGAGTTATGTAACTCTTCCGAATCTCCCACTTAAGCCATCTTTTTCTTAAAAGCGGCGACCACTTTACATGCGGTTACTAAGGCAACCGGGAACAGCACAAATTTGAAGTACTTCTATCTACGGAAGAAATTCTAAGGTCCAAAGTTAAAGTGCGGGCCAGCGGCGCACATTCGTAGACAGCGGCCACTACCGTGGCTACGTTAAAACCGCACATCGGACCCCTTTTCCCCCCTCACTCCTTGTTTCCGGACAGAAACAGGAAAGAGACCTCCGCAGACAAACCTCCGTAGCCTCTCCGCCGCCCCGCTGCGCCCAAATAAGACACCGGCCTCCACACCCCATCGCGCCCACCAGCGCCGCGGACCTGAGGTTGCGCTTTCCACACCTAGAAGACACTTAAGCGCAAAACACGTGCGACTCTCCGATCAGAGAACTATTGGCCACGCTGCTACTTTCAGCCCTAGTGAGGGGATGAACTCAATCCGGGAAGCCGCTCAGGAAAGACCCCAGCTTTGGCGAGGCCTAGACGCTCCCGCGGCTGGCGGGAAAGCTAAGCCGCGGTCTCGGCCCATGTTCTGTGCCCCCGGGCCGGGTCAGCCCCTGGATAGTGGAGGCACAGAAGTAAAAAAGATGTACTTCCAAATCCTTCCATATCGAGGACCCCAATCAACAACTCACCTGGTGAGCGCCATCTTCTTCCGCTTCTTCCAGCGCGACCGGCAGTACCTCGGGGCGGGTCTTTCCCGGCGACGAGGAGGCGAAAGGAAGGAGCGCGCAGTGCGCAAGCGCTCTAGCCCAAAAGCCTTCTGGGATTTGTGGTTCTTTGAAGGAGAGTACAGTTCCGTTCTATTCTCACCAGACCAAGCGAAGATAATGACATAAGCGCTTTTGTTAAGAAAAGCAAATGCATCGCCCTTACGTTACGATATAGTACGCAATACAACGAGGTTGAGATGCCTTTTAAGCCGCCTAATTTTATTCCTCAATTTCATTTCTCCTTGTAGGGTGGTCCTGTTACAGGGCAGGGAGAGGGACACACCCCCAGAACCCCCAAACCTGCCCTCTCTGAATAGGTTCTGCCATCCACCTCATCAATAAAAAACACATAAGACCTTTTGTGGAAATGAGCTTTAGTAGAATTAAATAAGACAAAGATTATAGTTTCTAAAGCAAGCACCCAAAGTTACCCAACCCCTCGTGGGTAAAAGTCCACCCAAATGGGATTGGCCCAAAGCAAGGCCCTAAAGCCTGCCACAAATCTAAAACACTTTTTAGCAGGGACCCATAGAAAAGGGTCAGAAACATCCAGACAATTCTGGAAGGAACTAAAACACCTTTCGGCAGGGACCCATACAAAAGGGTCAGAAACAGCGAGACAATTCGGCAAGTTAAAGAGCAAAATCAAAACCAAGATCAACATTGCCATAGTCAACCTCCCCACGGGTCTCCCACTCACATTTGTTTCAATGAGTTCAGGCAGTGCAGCTTCTTTATATGTCTCTCTGAGCCTTGTGCCTTTTCTGTCTCTACATCCTGCTTCCTTCTTTCTTCTCTCTCCTCTGTATCCCTCCTTCTCTGTTCTCCAGCTTTTTATCTTTGCTGCTCAGCTCCACCCTCACTTGGGTGGGGCAGAGAACCTGGAACACGCCCTTATCCTGGGGACCACCCTATTACAGTCCCACATACAAGAGTTTTCCGGGACAGAGATGTTAAGTAAAAGGGTGACCAAGTTTTTAAAACAATAGGAAATCCTGTGTCTGGTGAATGGACACCCTAAAAAATTCTTTAAATGCAATCTTCTCCCACACAACAGCCCCAAAATATTTTCCTGTAAGAGGTATTGTATGATTCTTAGGAGATTACCTGTAGCACACTTCTTTTATGTATTATGTGTCAGTTTTATGTATATATATGTGTATACATGCCGTGTGTTTTAGGTACTCATAGACGCTTTCCCCACCACCCCCGGGAACCCAACCTCGGTCGGAGCCGGCCTCCGACAGAAATCCATTGCAAATGTTGGAGGGAAGATGGTGGATTGTAGATAAAAGGACAGTAGTCATGTATTTTGATCACTGTTGAAGTTGGATAATGGGGAATGGATGTTCATTATATTATTCTCCTTACTTTTTTATGTATTGAAATTATCCATGATAAAGACATGATAAAAACATTTGTCACATTTCATAGATTTTCATAGTTTATGTGACTGCAAGGAAGACTGGATCTCTTTTGCCATCCCAAATGTAATCTGAAACCAGTTGCTATACATGGAGGGTTAAGAAAGACGAAGAAAAGGCAGGCTACTCCATATTGACAGTTTCAATAGCTAAGGGAACTTACTTATCAAGCTTTGTCCTAGGCAACTACAAGACAAGAGATTTCCCACAATTGTCACCAAGTCTTAGAATTTTTAAAAAGATTTATTTTTTATTTATTTATGCATACAAGAACTGGAGTGCAGAGGTGTGGGGTGGGGAGGGAGTGCCAAGTAGGTGAGAGGATTCACCAGAGACAGAGTGGGGAGCAGAACAGGCAGACCTGTTGAGGGGAGCGGCAGTTGAGATAGAGAGGTCTGTTGTGCCACGTGGGCTAGGGGATTAAGCTCTTGTCTCTTGCTGCAGTAGCTGGTGATAGCTTGATAGCAATGAGACCTTAACCCCTCGCCAGCAGGAAGGCCCACAAATCTTAAATGTTTTTAAGAGGTTTTAACTGGGTTTAGTCACATAGACTGTCCAGATGGTCTCAATGACACATTTTATCTCAGGGTGTAACAGGGTGGTCCCCAGAAGAAGGGGTGTGTCCCAGGTTCCCTGTCCCACCCAACGTAGGGTGGAGCTGAGCAGGATATGAGAAGCTTGAGACACACAGAAGAGAGGACACACACAGAGGAGACACACAGACAGAAGACAGGAGGAGATGGAAGAAGGATGGAAAGCCAGCAGAGGCCCAAGGAGCAGAGAGACTTGTAAAGAAGCTGCACTGGCCT
>PVIJ01003091.1:72789-142953 GCA_004024925.1 Scalopus aquaticus | reverse complement strand
GGGAGAGTTGAGAAGAGGCGGCAAGAGAGATGTGTCTTTCACAGTAAGAGAACAGTCACGCATTCAATAGAAGGCAAGTGAAGGAAATCAAACAAACGGGGATAAACACAATAGAAATTTCTGGCAGAGGCTGAGGTGAGAAACCTGGCAGCATCGAAGCTGCTGATGGCTGGTATGTGAGCTCTGCCTTCTTTCTTATGCTTCACGGCTTCGATAAGGAGGGAAGACAGTTGCCCAGCGCCAGTGACCCTGAGACCAGAGCTCCAGCAAGCTCTGCGCACCCAGCCCTGACCCAGCAGCACCGGGCCCAGCTGCTAGGGCTGCAGCCATTGGGGGTTGTCTATCCACATCTGCTTCTGATGCCTTGGAACTCAGGGCTCCCTCCCTTAGTCCCCTTGGGGCCACCGTACAGAGCAGGACATCACAGGTGGGGCCGCTGCCCAGCTGCCCTTCCAGGCCCTGTCTGCGCTGAGTCCCAGAAAGGCTTCCGGGTCGCAATTCCAATGTCACCACCACCTCCTCGTGAAGCCTTTCCTGTCCCAGTCCTGTGCCCACTCACCTCTTCTATGCACCTGCCCCTAACGCTTCCTCTGTGCTTTTTCTGTTCCACTGGGATGACATTCAGCCGCAGGGAATAGAAAAGCTGGCTCCAAGCAGTTTAGATACACAGGGGTTTGTTTTTCCTACAAAGCAAGACGTTTCCAGGCAGGAAATCGTTGGCTTTGATTTGAAGGCCTTGTACCACCAGGGAAGCGGCTCTCCTGTGACTTTGTCTTAGACTTGCTCCCTCGTGGTTACAAGAGGGCTGCCTCACATCCAGGCATTTTATCTGCTTTCCAAGGAAATCATATTTTCTTTCCAGCTGTTTCTTCCCTTACATCAGTACAAAAATGTTTCTGGAACCCAACCGCAGACTTCTTTTTTTATATAGATTTTATTTATTCATATCTTTTACATTATTGTGTGTTCCCCATAAGTTACCCACCACCTGTTCACCCATGGAGCCATCACCATAGTCCCCCATGTTCCCCTCTTCCCCCATCTTGAGCCCTTACCCTCCCCTCCTTCCCTGCTGAATGTCACTTTCTTATTCCTGTTATAAGTGAAACCATTCGATAATTTTCTCTTTCTTTCTGGCTTATTTCACTGATCATGATCCCTTCTAGATCCATCCATGTTGCTGCGATCAAGAAGATGTGGTACCTATAGACAATGGAATACTATTCAGCATTCAAAAAAGACAAACCAATTGCAGACTTCTTAATAGTGTGTGTCCAGAACTGCATCGACTACCACTGCTAACTGCAGTGGAGAGTAGGGAACGAGAAGATAACTCCCCCAGTCTCTAAGTAGATGAGGGAAAGGAGACAGGAATTAAGGATGGCTGTTTGGTCAGCTTGGGAATAGTGTCTGCCTTATTTTAAGGCCCAGGTCCCAGTAATATCTTGCATTACAGTCTTTTGTGTGCGAAACCCTGAACTCCTCCTGGGGAGGGACTGAGCTGACTCCATCACCGCCTCCTTCACGGCCCAGCACACGACACTTTGCTAAGAGTGTGCTTGGTGAATGCCAGTGTTATTCCTTCCTGCTCTGGCTCAGGAACTCCTGGCAGGCCCGGCAGATATGTGACTGCAGTGGGGCAATGAAATGTGTGACTTTTGATCTCTGAGCTCTCCTGTTTGAAATTCACCTGGATGGAGTGGCGAGATACCAGGTATGTGTGTTTCTGTGCTTTGTCTCGTCGTCAGAAAGGCTTAAGTCATTTCCATTTCAGGTCTCCTGTGACCAAGAAATGTTCTCTGGCAGGAAAGTCTATTTAGTGCTTAAAGCCAAGCAAGTGTGGGAATTAAGAATTAGCTCTCTCTGACTATCCCCTTGATATACTTAGAATAAAAGCGGCAGAGACACCGTCAATGACCCAATTTGGAGAAACCTAGGATTAAGCCAGAGGCCCTTGCCTCCAAATCCTGTCCTATTGCATTTACACAGGCTCACCCTGCAGAACTGCATTTAAATCTAGCCCTGAATGCTCACCCTACCTCACCCCTTCCCCACACCTAATCTCATTTTGTCCTCGGAATATTAAAAATAATGGTAATGCAGCCACCGTGGAAAGTGACTGTGTGAGCATTTTTTACATTAGAAAGGCTCCTAATAAAGTGAAAGTGCTTAAGTGCAGAGCCTCAGCTTTGCAATCCCCTCACCTGATAACACTGGTCGACAAATTTTTGTGAAAGTCATGTTACTGAAATAAAATTAGTCATTTCCTATCAATTTGTATGTGCTCAACACAAATGTGACAGTAAAATTTTAATTTTGGCTCTAGTTTTTTTTTGTAATCTGCAATAAGTAGATGTTTGCATCATGAAATGTGCCAATAGTAATAGGCCTACGGTTAATACCTGTAAAAAATCAAGTCAGAGACTACTTCTTAGATTTCTTCGCTTGTCTCTTATACAACTGTTCAGGAGCATCTCTGGGGAGTGTCCAGCAGTAGGCAGCCAGCATTGTGGACCATTTTCCCTGGTATCTTTGTTCCATTGATGCGATATCTTAATGAAAACGTCCGCCATGTTCATCACTAACCATACTACAGTTTTCAGGGAAGAAATCCAGATGGGGATGAAGGAAGTGAATCTTTAGAGACATATTGCAGCCAACTTTCTGCTACTGCATCAGCATGTCTTCTACTGGTTCCTTGTAGTTTTCTGCCCTAACATTCCCAAGAAAGTTTGTAAACAATAGACGAAAAGCATTCCATGCTTGTTTCACATCACCCTGCAGCAAATTGTTGAACTGGTCATCTCAATGCAGACGGAATGTTTGGGTAGACTATTCTCGACTTCTTTTGCTTTGGTATTCCGCCAGAAAGAGGAGGAGCCATGCAGAAGTAACAGTCTTTTATATGGTTGCTTGGCTCTCTCCTCACCATGGGGACTGCAAACAGCATTGATGGTCTTTTGCCATTTAACCACTGTGCAAGCTGTGTTGTCCGTGTAGCCCAGCATAGATGCGGGGCCCAAGGCTTGTCTTGGTCACCAACCTTGCATCCGAAATAAAGATGACAAGCCTTCTTCACTTGAGAAGTGATACTTTTCTTCTGGTTGGCAAATGTCACTTCCCCACAAATAGAGCAAAAATTGTCCACGTTATTAAGGCGCTTTCGAGGCATGACTGTTCTGTATTGTGCCTAAATGGATAAAATAAGAACAGTTCTATGGAACAGTAGCTTAAACTGTCTCGCACAAAGTCTGAAATATTTTCAGTGCTCAACCTTTCCCACAGGGCTTGATAGAGCACACTGCTGACGTCAGCTTCCTTCAGCAGCCGCCTGGCAGTAGTATTGCATTGCATCAGAAAATGATGCAATCACCTCTGGATGACGTGTGCATGATGGTATTATGCAATGCGATGCAATATGACATCATTCTAGGCTGATTTAGGATGTTGGTGCAGTCCTACTGGATAAATTTACACGGTGCAACATATAAAATGAATTACATGAAATATCTTCAAAACGAGAGCTGATAAAAAATGTTCAGGGTTATATTCACGTTCAGCACACCCAGATGCTACAGGTTAGGGCCTTTGTAAGTGAGTTATGATCTCACTGTTGACAGTGTAATAAGTAGCATGTTATAGTTCCAGACTTCAGAGCCCTGCCTCTCCCCACACACAGCAATGTGCCAACACGCTCACATGCACTGGGGTGTTACACCCCAATCTACACAAGAACACAACACAGGAGCAAGTCAAGACAGGGACATTGTCCTGGTCCAAACTTCACTCATACATGTCAGTTAAAATGACAATAATAATGATGACAGTTACCATTTACCAAGCACTTTCAACTTGCTAATGTTAGAGGAACAGGGAGGAGCAAACTCCGAGCCAGTGAATGACTTCCTAAAGGGACTCCGACCTTATAGCCACACCCATGAGATCACGGGCAGGGAAACTGCAACTCCCAGCATGCCATGACCCTGACTTCCTGCATGGAGAGCCTCTGGGAGCTAGGGGCAGAGCTAGTGGCCATGTTGGACTTAAAACTGAAAACAGTGCTTACTTGCTTTTCCAGCTTTAACTCACACCCTGGTGTCTGAGCTCAGACTGTGTTGCTGGTAGTACATATCAACCAATTATTCTTCTGTTCTCTCTCTGTTCTTCTTCTTGCTCCCCTTAAATACACCTTTTCTTATTTTTCTCTGTGTGGCTGATTTTCTTAAGTGTGCAGGTGAGGGGCCTCCCTGGTGGCGCAGCGGTTGAGCGCTGCGCTGTGAAGCTGGCGGCAGAGCGCGATGCGAGTTCGACACCCAGCCAGGGAGAATCCCACATGGCGCGGCAGACCTCTCCTGCCTCGCCCGCTGCTTCCCTCAGCAGTGTATTTCTGATCTGCCTGTTCTGCTCCCCACTCTGTCTCTGGTGAACCCTCTCGCCGCCCCACACCTCTGGCCTGTACCCCAGCTTGTATGTATAAATAAATAAATCTTTAAAAAAAAAAGTGTGCAGGTGAGGACTCATAAACCAGGTCACCCCTGCTTCCCTAGGTCACCCTGTAGCATTAAGAACATTGAACACATCATCTCATTCACTCCTCTGGGTTCTATCATTAGGCTCGGCTGGACCATAGGTCATTGAGGAGCACTGGATCTGAGTTGGAATAAGGAGATTTCAGACAACAGGGCAGGCTGGGCTCTAGAAACAGATTATGTTAAGGGTGCAGACCCTGTGCAGAGGGACTAGATTAGAGCCGAATCTCTGGGAATCCAGCCCATACAGAAGGGTCATAGCTGCTTCCAGCTGTTCTGCTCATGGACAAGACACGACTTCTGATTCCTGTTGGACTTTAGGGCCTGATCAACCCACTGGCCGACCTCACAAGGGGAAGAGACAATGACGCAGATACATTGGGTGGGCCCTAAAGGCTCTGGGACATACAGTAACAGAAACAGTGTTCACCACTCCCCCACTTTCTGATCTCAGTGATGATCATCACCCAATGATGATGGAAAGGGAACCAACATTCTCACCCATCTTCCAAAGAAGGAAACCTCTCTTTGGAGAGGTGAAGCAATTTTCTCAAGGCCCCATAACTTATCGTTAACACAGCTGACTCAAGCCAAGAGATACAAATCCATCTGATTCCAAAACACCCTAACCCAGGACACACCAGACACATGAGTTTTTAAGCTAGAGTCTAAGGCCACCAAGGGGTGTATGGATAGAATTCAGGGGTCTGTGAGCTTGGACAAGGACAAATTACTTCTTATTCAATAGCACAGTAAGTTCAGGGTAGGGGCAATGGGTATCTTTGGCCTCCACAGGGATGTGTTTTATCATTGACATTATTTAAAATCAATGGTGCATATTAAAAATGAAAGGAAGACCAGCTTCAATTTTGTTATTGTTTTTAAGTTTGCTACAGCCTATGTACTCTTTGTGCCTGCATTAACCTCCACTAAAATTTAGCATTTGCTACCACTGTAAACGTAGGCACCCCCCACGGAAGTATTAATGTCACCAACAGAAATCAGATATGTTGTATTGTAGTTGTTGCTGATATCTCCTGGGTCTAGTATATAGTTTATACTCATCACTACTTCAAAATTATGGAGGTTATAAACTGCTGCTATGAGCTAATACAGAAAATGAACTGTTACTACACTCACAAATTTGTCTTGGTTTTGGTTTTTAGTGTTTGGAGAGCCATATTTCAACAAGTTTGGTTTCCTTTGTAAACCTTTCTGCTATAAAAGGGGTTCTGGGGCTGCATCAAACTCACAGAGAATATGAAAAGCACCTGCTACCCTTTCTTACAGTTGAATATTCTTTTTAAATCTGGAAATATTATAATCCGTGAGCTATTTATTTCACCAAGTAACTTACCAGCTCTTGAGAGGAGGATAAGTCATATAGTTCTTTATTTCTTTCACAGGCCCTTGAAAGGGGTAGTTGTTCTACCTCTGTTTTTTGACTGACTAGCTAATATAACTCCTACAGGCTGCAGTGGTCTACACTCAGTATCATATTCAGTGACCAGAAGATGAATAATAAGCAGGAGAAGGAAAAGTATTGAGATCAAATCTTCCATATAACTGGCAAACCCTAGGGATAGGGTGCTGGAACTTGCTTCTTAGAAACTAAATATAGCTCTAGGAGAAAAAGGTCCATTGGAATTTTCTCTCAAGACTGAGGGAGTAGGACAGAGTACCCAAATGTCATGGGAACTAAAGCGGACTCAAAGTTTGGAAAATACTTCTGGGAAAAATGGCATCAATTTTGTACATACTGGAAGACTTTCAAAATAGTTCCAGACAGTTGGGGGTTCTAGTTTTTGCAAAGAACCGGCTCTGCACAGATCATACAACTGCTAACTCTATGGCAATAAGGAGTTGAAAAGAGCTCTGGGTCCTCCATTATAGTTAATATCAAGAGACCGGGGCCTCCCTGGTCGTGCAGGGGATTAAGTCTCAGCACTATGAAGCTAATGCAGCCACTGTAGCAGTTCAATCCCCAGCCAGGGAACTGACCCATATGGCACAGCAGACCTCTCTTGTCTCTCCCTCTGCTCCCCTCAGCAGTGTATTTCATTCAATTCGCCTGTTCTGTTCCCTACTCTGTCTCTGGTGCATCCTCGCAAGCCCCCACACGTCTGACCTACACCCCCGCTCTTGTATGCATAAATAAAGAGATGTTCTGTTACCGGGTTTTGGGTTTCCTGGATTTGGAGTTCCTTGGTCCTTGACTATGGTGTGAATTCATAGCCACATCTTTAGAAGCAAAAGCAAATTTTTTTAGAGACAGAGTAAAAGGACACCCAGGGAGAGGCCCCTGGGTGGGCAGAGACTTTGGAAGAATAGCTGTAAGGGAAGATGGGAGCCTCTTGTCTTAAGTGGGGTTCAGAAGTTGCTCATTCTCTCCCTTCCTGGGGTGCACTGTGCAGGAATTCCTGGCTGTTTGTTTATCGGTCCAGGCAGCAGTTTCTAAGTCACTCCCCCTCCTCTGTGCTCCAGGGGTGTAGTTTTATCAGCCCTGGTAGCAGATTGGGGCAGGGAAGAGTGTGAGGCCGGGGTCACCATGTGTTAGTGTCAACCAGCTTCACCCTAACCCAGGGAGGGGGAGAGCATCCAGGGAATTGTTTTATCATCTAGAGATCTGCCAGTTGTGAGGCACTCCCCGTCTGTGTGCTTCTTGGCCCAATTGGGCTCTATCAGCCGTCCCAGGGGTGGGCGTTTGCCTTTTCCCCTCTGGTTATTTCTTGACTCTCTCTGGGTTTTATCAGCTCTGGCAAGTGTTTTCTGGGGTTCTGGGTATGGTTGTCTGTTTAATCTTCTTTTGGCATTGCCTCCCTGCCTTAAAATGTCTACTAATTCCAGTTATCCTTGTTTTATAATAAACATCCAAAACTATGTGGTACAAGGCAGCCACCATTTTCTTTGCTCACAGAGTCTGTGAGACAGGAATTCAGGCACAGTGGGAATGCCTCTTCTCTTCTACATGATGTCTGGGGCTTCCAAGTTATTCTGTAGATACATGTCTGGCCCCTGAACCGAGATGGCCAAAGAACTGGCCAACTCACCTATACCTGTTCTCTTCATGTGGAGTAGGCTCTTCCAATATGGCGGAAGGGGGCTTCCCAAGGCAGTGTCCCTGGAGAGCAAGCATTGTGAGAGGACCAAGTGGGAGCCACCTGATCCTTTCTAACCCTTCTCCCATACTCTACTCACAGCGGTCACAACCTACCCAGAGTGGACAGGAAGGAACATGGGCCCCATCACTGGATAGCAAGAGTGCCAAGGAATTTTGGCATCACCTTCTATAACCACCACACTGAACCAAGTAAACACTACTGCCCCCACAGCTTACAGATGCTATCTAGAGCCACAAGTGGGCCAGGCATGGGGTGATCCATCACCTGGGAGGCGCAGAGGGAGTGGATGACTCCAGCAAACCCCTCAGGTTGTCTCTTAAGAGGGAGTCCAAACTGTCGCAAGATAGATACCCCAGAGGAGTCTCAGTTGCAAATACCATCTCCCAAAGGAAAAGAATCTTCCCTTCACAGTAACACACCACTGCACCTTGATTGCCATTCTGCCTACACATCCCTAAACCTCCAAATTACCCTCCAGCAAAAAAACATGCTCCTACAAAGGGAGCTCTGCCTGCTGGTGTGTCCCATTGTTCTTCTATTAAGACACATCATTCGCTAACACTACATTTCTTAAAAGATACCCTCAGCTGTCACTTACATAACAGAACTTGGCAAAACAGATGGAGTGCTCCAGTGGTGTCTTTGCCTGGGGCAATATATGCTGATGTCTTGGCACAGGCACCTGGAACTCCTTTGTCTCCCAGCAAAGTTCCATCAGCTGGAAAGTTCAAAGGGGTGAGTGAGCTCAGGGAAGAGTGAGTGGAGGAGGTTTTACCTCTTCCCCAAGAAAATAGAATCACCTCATCAGTCACATGATTTGAGGGCACATGCCCCGACTCAGCAGGAAGGAGGTCATTTAAAGGAAGGTATATACCTGGAAAGAAGGAATGTGTGACCCAGGACCTAAGACGATGGAAGCTTAGAGTACAAAATCTAGGATGGAAGTTTTCACAGGGTCAAAAACCAGAGTTGGGGGTACGGATGATTAACAGTTGTTAAACCAGCTATGAAAGTTTCCAGGAACCAGAGGGGGATCAGAAAACCAACCCAACCTGGCCCCCAAGCATAAAATTCCACAAAAGAATGAATTCCCACAAAGGACACCAAGTAAGGATATCCATTCCTCTGCCAAAATGGAGATCTTGTCCCAAGGCTGCCAGCCTGCATCTATACAGGTGTGTCTCTTCCTTAATAAACCTGTCCCTTTCAAATGTAGCTATTGACCTGCCTGTGTCTATACAATCATCTCTTTTTGCTAATAAACCCTTCAAATGCAGCACTTGTTTATTGTGTCTATGCAAACATCTTTTTCCTTAATAAACTCAGTGTGCCACTGAACAGGAAACTGCTGAAGTTTTTCTCCAGAGGGACCCAAGAACCACACTCACCAAATCCTAACGAAGAGAAAAGGGCATAGCTGGGGACAGAGGGTGCCCTGCTTGGTCCCAGAGCATCAAGTGAACAACCTGGGATGGAGGGCTTGGGTTTGATGGTTGTAGGAGACATTTATTATTTCATCTGCCCAGAATAACACCTCCAGCTTCTTTGGGAAGCAGCTCCTCTCCCACTGAGTTTGCTATAAGCCCAGGAGGAGTGTGGCAGCTGATTTGGGCCAATGCTTATAACCGATCCCATGGACATCGGTGGTTGACCTGCGAGATACGTGATACAGGCCGGGCCAATCAAAGTCTGTGCTCAAGAAGTTCTCCAACTGGAGTTAGCTGTAAGAGCTCACTTACCTCTCCAGAAAGTTCTTCACCAGGACTGCATTCCCTGATCTGTAAAATGGGGATAACCACACAGTCTCATGGAGTTGATCTGAGGATTGGATGAGAACGTCCTGAGGATTAAAAGGGCAAGTGCCTGGCACTTAGTAAGAGCTCAGTAATGGTTGTTATTTCTTTCAAGACAACATTTCCAGAGCTGTCTACACCATGGCGCCAGCCTTAGGGTAAGTCAGCCCTCTAAGGAGACAGGAATGAACAACCCAGTCTTTCTGCAGCTTGATTATGGGAATCAAGAAACTCTTTAAATTAAGCTGGTTTGATTTTTAGTTCTGTCACTAGCTCCTGAAAAGTGTTTGAGTGGTAAAAGAAAAAGTAAAAAGGGCGGGGGGGAGGGGGGGGACATGTGGGGGAAAAAGGAAACAAAAGAAAAAAGGGGGAAATACACTTTGAAATACATCTATAATATGTTCCTCTAATTACACAATCAGTCCATTGAAATAATGCTAGTTTTGTGGTTATAAATATGTCTTTTTGGTTGCTCCTGTCCCCTCGGATGGCTTGCGAAGTTCCTGAGAATAACAAGTTCAGCTGAAGGAGTTTCCAACAAGTTGGAATGGGGACAGAGACCCCATTGTTGGAGAGGTGGAGATTACATAGCCCATCAGCCTTGTGGCTTCCAAGCCCTAAGAACACCCTGGCCCCTTAACACCCCTGATTCCCACTCCCCAAACCAGTGAGAACCCAGGCGCCAGGTGGGAACTCAGGTTCAGTACCCGAGATCATGGGTGGAATCAGAGACACAGAACCTTCAGGAGAAAACAAACTGAAAAGCCAAGCAAACAAGAAAGAAATACCCTCTCTCACTGCTGTACCTTAACATTGCTGTGAGACAATAAAAAGCATAAACATAGGGGGAAAAATGTCATCCTTTGCAGCTGATTCTATCTTTATACCTGGAAAACCAAAGAGAATAAATAATAAGCAAACAAACAAATTTAAAAATGAAAATCAGTAATTTGCTACACACACAATGAATTGAAAAATACAATGAAAGAAAAAATCTTGTTTAAAAACAGCAACCAAAAGAGTCAAAACAAAAATGCTAAGGATAAACCTAATAAGGAATGAGTAGAATCTCTAAGTTAAAATTCTAATGAGGACCTGACATGAATTTTTAAAAGCTGGGCAGATGATAAGGCACAATGGGAGAAGTGTCAGAGAATAGAGATTATAGACACCAGATTAAAGAGAAACGGCGGGAAGACAGAGCTCAAGGTTCTTCTTCAAGCATTGAGTGTGGTTACAGGTACTTTCCTTGGTGCCCAGGTGGCTGGAGAGGGGCTGACCTGTATGCCCCCCACTCACCTCTGAGTCACACTCCTTCCCTGGGGGCCTGTGACAACTCCAGTTCCCCAAATTAGGGGCAGTCCTAGGGACCGTGCAGCAAAGGTGAATACTGGGCCTCAGCGAGGATGCTGGCTGCAGAAGAGGCCCTCCCATCCCAACTGAGTGAAAATCAGACCCTCTGCTTTAAAATCTAGAATTTATTAATACTGAGGAATGGTGAAGCCAACAGAGCAGATGAGTGCCACTAACAAGATAGCTGTTGCCTTTTCAAGACATGGTGCTGGAAATATTAGATAGTCACATGCCAAAAAGTGAATCCAGACACAGAGCTTATACCCTTCGCAAAGATTAGCTTAAAATGGATCACAGAGCCAATGTAAAACACAACACTGTGAAACACCCAGAAGGTAATACAGGAGACCAAATAACCTTGGGTGTGTTGATAACTTTTCAGATAGTTTTTAGACACCAATAGCATGTACCTGAAAGAATTAATTGATAAGCTAGACTTCATTAAAATTAGAAACATCTAATTTTCCCAAGACAATGTCAAGAGAATGCAGAGAATCCCAGCCACCAACTGGGAGAAATGATTTGCAAGGATTCCACTGATGAAGAACTATTATCCAAAATATACGAACTGTTCAAATTCAACAACAAGAAAACAAGCAACATTAAAAGTGCACAGCAGTATGAATTACGGCATTTGGGTGGTGATGATTTGTCAGTGCAGGTTCATCAGCTGCAAGAAACATAGCACTTTAGGGGGACACTGAAGTGGGGGAAACTATGGATGTGTGGGGACAGGGGAGATATGGAAATCTCTGTACCTTCCCCTCACTTTTTTCTGTGATCTTTAAATTGCTCTAAAAGGGCGGGGGGGCTCCCTGGTGGCACAAGGGGTTAAGTCTAGCCTTTTCAATCTTTTGGCAGCCACTGCAGCATGAGTTAGATCCCCGGCCAAGCAGCTTCCCATATGGTGCAGAAGACCTCTCCTGTCTCACCCGCTGCTCCCCTCAGCAGTGTATTTCAGTCGATCTGCCTGTTCTGCTCCCCACTCTGTCTCTAGTGACTCCTCTCACCCCCAACACCTCTGGCCTACACCCAAGTTCTTGTATGCATAAATAAATAAAATAATAATTCTTAAAAATAATTGATTTTTTAAAAGCTAGTTTGCTACACTCATGGGTCCTAAGGTAGGAAGCATGCTGTGTCCACCACAAGGGGAAGCACTGGGGCCAGTCAGGAGCAGAGGGAGCAAGGGGATAACAGAGACAAGCGTCCCTGCTGGTTTCACGTGAAGAGACAGGAGACAGGCTAAGCTTAGCATCAGCTAATTTGAATGTTTCAGCGGCTCTGGGACACGGGGTCTGACCCTGGTTGTCTGGCCCTGGCCCTGAAGTGAACAGGGTGGGAAAGTACTGGCCCAGGGTTCGACAAAGAAGACGACTGGGGGTAAGGGCTCTGCACTGGATTGGGGGCACAGGTTCTGCATTGGCTGGTTTGCAGGAACCAGAGTCCTTTGGAATAGCCCTGGAGGCACAGTCTCTCCAGGGTCAAGTTGCCAAGATCAGAGCATCAAAAGTACAGAATAAAAAGACACGATCAGTGCACCCTCCCCTTCAGCTCTCCCAACTCACATAGCATTCTAGCTTTAGGAACCCCTGCCTCCTTCACGACTCCCTGAGAAAGCAGCAAATACCCATGATCCCAGTTTCCTGAAGCTCAATTTGGATACACCGACTTTCCAATATCAAGCGTGGCAATTTGGTGGCAAATTTGGGACAAGTATTTGGGTCTTCCATCTACCAGACCAAGGCAGTTAGTTCTCCCTCTGCCACACGCAGTAGGCAACTTTCTAAGTATGTATCTTCTTCAATATGAAGGGAGGGTAAGGGGTGCCAACATGCCTCTCCTCCAGTTACTCCTCTGAAAAATCCCTGCCTTAGGCTGAGCTGAGGGTTGAAGGTATTGAAACTGTGCTTTAAAATGCAAATGCCAGGTAGGCAAATTGACACAGAAAAAAACTGTCTTCCATTAAACCACTGTCTGTCCACAGCCCAGAGCGTGGTATCAATCACTAATTTTTCTCCATGCTCTGGGGGGAACACTAAGTTGGGCTCTGAATACGTGGGCATGGGGTCTGGCAGAAAACACCTGCTTTGGCTCAATGTTTTCACCTGTAAACAAGGAGGACTGGATTTGATTATCTTTAAAACCCTGAGGTCAGAGGTCACCCTCTCCCCCCAGGTGACTTGGAAACCCTATCCCAGCAGGGTTCCACCCTGGCCCCCATCTCTCTTTGGCATTTGAATCCAATCCCTTTGTTCTATGAGGCAGATGTGTAGGGCTTGTTTCTCATTTAACAGGTAGATCTTTTTGAAGTCCTCGTTTAAAATAATTTAATATTCCAGCAGTATGTGTGTGGTTGAAAGTCATAAAATCATTCATCTGAAAGACGTCTCTTTTCTCTCAGATACCTACTGAAGTGTGTAGCAGTTCCCCGGAGCATAGAATACTGCCTAGAAAGCCTTTTTTCAGCAATGCTTTGCAACCATCACTAAATTGAGTTATTCCACAGCCTTTGATGATCTGGAGTGTTGTTTTTTTTTTATTCCTAACTGCATATGAAAGCTGAACAGCAACATGATTTAATTCTTCAAGATTTACTTTTTAATCACCAGGTGGTTCTTCTGGGGTAGAGAGAGTTGACCCCGTTTTCTCAAGTTAACATTGATTTAGGTCAAATAATTCTTAGAATTTGAATTAGGTATTTTTCTCTTTATCAGCATGAACTTCAAGCTTCATTTTTCTAGCAGCTGGGAACATCTGTGCTACCTATGAATCACAGGTGACAAGGAGCCCAAATGTGAGCAAAGCAGGTATTCACAATTCACTCGATTCTAACTGCAAGATTCTTCATGATGATCTGAATTGGTGCCGAGATACAATTGTGTTAGCTGTCTGAATCCCTTTTACAAAAGCAAAATGAGATAATTACCAAGGACTAGGAATGTAATCAAAATAACAGAACCATTTTACTGTTGAATAAGATATCCTTCTGTAAACACTATGGCTTATTATTCCAAAATAAAAAATATTCACCACGAGGGAATTCTATTGAAAAATGTGTCACAGAAAGTGAATGGCTTTCTTTCTCTTAACTGCAATGTACACTAACTCCCAGGATTAAAGTCTGATCGTTTATTCAATGAGCAAGGGACAATTATATCTGTCTAAATGCATCAACACCTATCTATCTATACCCACTTAGACCAACAAAGAGCTTCTCCACCAGGGATTAAGTTTGAGCATATAAATATTACCACTGGTTTGTCAATTACTTTTACTAATAAAAATGCTAACTTGTGTTCCCTCAATGAAAAAGGAGTCTCTGAAAACTGATTAAAGAATGAAAGCAGGCAGTGGGTTAAGTTCAAGATCAAGAACCTAAGGTAGAGCATCTCAGGTGATGTTCACCTGTAGTTCCACCCTCAGCTGCCTGCAGAGTCATACCTTCATTTATGTGACCACTTAGGGGTCTCCCTGGTGGTGCAGCAGTTTAGTGCTGTGCTGTGGAGCTGTTGGCAGCAACAACCCAAGTTTGACGCCCAGCCAGGGAGAGTCCCACATGGCGTGGCAGACCTCTCCTGCCTTGCTCGCTACTCCCCTCAGCAGTGTATTTCTGTCGATCTGCCTGTTCTGCTCCCCACTCTGTCTCTGGTGAATCCTCTTACCTCCCCCACACCTCTGGCCTGTACCCCAGCTTGTATGTATAAACAAACGAATCTTTATGTGACCACTTCGGTACCCATTTACTAAAATCCCATGACCCCAGCTGTCCTCTCACACTCCCAGATTAGGATTTTTTTTAGGAGAAAGGACTGGGGTGGGCTTTTGGGCCTGATCTTCAAGGGGGTGTCAGTTTCAGGGAAGTACTAGCGGTTCAGGTTCTCATGAGAGCTTTTCTCTCCCCAAGTCACAAAAACATCCCCAGCAGGAGAGAAGACTGAGACACCCTTCTATCAATTCAGTTAATACCTCCTGGGCACCAATTATACACTGAAAATGTGTCGATTATACACTGAGATGGACCCAGGCATAAGATGACACAGGTCACATTTCAGCACACAGAAAGCACTTGGAATTTGTTGAATAAAGAATGGTCTGAAGAAGACAGGGTGACAGGAAGAATGAACAGAAAAATACTGAGCTTGTCGTTCTTGCACAGAAAACATTGGAGGAAATAGTAACTAGAAGGGTAGAAAAATGAAAGAGAAGAGAAACTGAACTATGGCCCCAAAGGTTTCAAACCTTTACAACAGGAATCGCAAGGGTACAATAGGGGGGTTGGAAGAAAGCAGTGAAGGAGAACTTTGTTTTTACAGTAATAGCCAGACATTCACTGTGTGCTCTACCTCTCCTCTTAGAAGACTAGTGCAGAGCCAGCACAAATAGCCCTGAGATGGAGCCGAGGGCAGCTTCAAGGGAAGGGTTCTGGAGGTCTAAGGTATAGTGCTATCGAAAGAGAAATTCTCATAATTGGGGGTTTACTTCAAACCCCTGCTATGATCCATTCATCTATGGTTTATGTTACCCAGATTTTCCTTAAATAAATCCCAAATATGCCTCTTTGTAATAACTCAGATCATTCCATTTCCAGAATTTTACATTTCCATGTTCTTTAATCTATCTGTCCATGGATCTAAAAACATCTTTCTGTCGCCATCCAATCGCGCCCAGTCTTCTCCCTCAGCTAAAATAGCTGGTATTTAGTGTTTATTTAGCTTTGCTTTTCTGAGGCCTGGCCGATCTATACTTTCTCATTTAGGAAGCATGAGGAAGAGTGTCTGGAAAGGAAAACTGCTTGCAGGCATGTTCGTAATTGTTGAAATGATCAGTTTGTCCCAATTCCACTTTCCAATGCAGTGTCAGCCTCGCTTTCTCTCTCTCTCTCTCTCTCTCACACACACACACACACACACACACACACACACACACACACCCGTGCCCAGCTAAAGATCTGCTTGCCTGTTTCCCTGGAAGGCAAAGTGGTCGTCCCAGTAGTCATGCTAGTCGTCAGAATGAGGGGCACCCCAGGACCCCCAAACTTTGCATGTTCTAAATGGGTTCTGCCATCCGCCTCCAAAAGCACAAACATACTCTTTGTGCAGAAGACCTTCCATAGAAAAGAACTTTAATAGAATTTAGTGTGCATTAGAAAGAAGATGAAATAATAGTTTTCAATGAAGCACCCAAAGTTACCCATTCCCTCGTGGGTAAATGTCCAGCTAAACAGGCTTGGCCCAGAATGGGGCCCAAAAGCTTGCCACGAGTCTAAGTCACCTTCTGGTAGGGAACCATAAGAAAAGGGCAGAAGGGACCAGGCAAGTCTGGAAGGAAAAGAGCAAAATCAAAATACAAATCAAAATACAAAAGAGCAAAATCAAAATACAAACCATGGCCAGCCTCCCCATGGGTCTCTCACCCACGTCTCTTCCCAGTGTCTCCCTCCATGTCCCCCAGGTCCCTGGCCAAGTCCAAGGCTAAGAAGCAAGCATGGCTGCATCTTCACTGTGTCTCTGCTCCACATATCTCAAGTCTTCCCTCCCAAGTCTTTTTTAGCTCCGTCAGGTGGGACAGGGGCCCTGGAAACGCCCCTCTCCACGGAGATGGCGCTGCTACAGCCAGAGGGGCAGGACCAAGGAGAGGGGGCAGGCGCAGGAGGGGCATCACTCACCAGACCCAGTGCCTCACCTTTGCGACCCTTCACAAATGGAAATGTGAAAAGAACCCGGAAGTCAGAGGAAGCGTCCTTCTGAAGCGCCCTCTGACGTCATCATCCGGGCCTGTTTGGGGGGGGAGGGGCAGCTCTCGAGCCAAGAGCGCCTAGTCTACTGTTGGTCGTGTCCCCCTTAATCATTCTGCCTTCTCTATTTTCTTAATATTTTTTGTTTAGTTCAACTCACATTTAAACAAAGTTACTTTTAAAACCTGTATGTCACTGTTATAAAGAGAAAACCAGTTTCACTTGCCATGTAAGTAGGAGGTAACCATAAAAATAAATGTAAAGAAAAATAATGTGACCACATTCTAGCTAACTTAGTCCTGCTCTCTCAAAGAGATTAGCAAGTGGGGAAAGAGGCTGTTAAAGACCCATCAGCACCAAACTTAGACCATCTCTGGTCAGAATTCTTGGAAACGAATTCTGATTAGAATGGCTTTTACTAAGAGGGGCAATTCTCATGACAATCCCAAGAGGCAGTTATCAACCTTACCCCTTAAGAAATATGAAAACCAGAGGTATAGCAAGATTTAGTAACCTCCCTTAGGTCATTGAATGAGTAGGATTCAGGTCCAGCCAGAGAGACTTAAACACAATCATGTTACTAATTGTCAAGCAGCCAACCCCTAAAAGTAACCCTTCAGCAGTTGACCCTTCAGCAACCGCTGAGAGCAGCCTGAATCCCAGGGGAGGCCAGCCCAGGATCACACATTTAGAGTCAAAACTAGTATTCCCTAGGACGTGACCTTCATAAAAACAAATCCCGCTCTCAATGTCAATCAATTATTAACTTGCTATTTCAACGGGTATTTCTTTCACAGCCCCTTCATCATCTCACCTTCGAAGTGAACTCAGCCAGTTTGCTCTGCTTTTTGTTCAAATGTTCTGCTTAAAGTAATTGGGGCAGTTCCGGACATTTAACAGGTAGCACCTAATTCCGCTTTACCATTTTCAGGCTTTGGAGCTTATCACGTGATTCCTGGAGGAATGGGGGTGGGGGGGCCTCTGGAAAGACATCCCTGCAATTCTTTCACCTGGGACCTGCAGTTCATTCAGAGGAAATCGGAGAGAGGCAGGGAAAAGGAGCCTCTCGGCACCCCAAGCCCAAGAACTGATGGACGAAGCGGCAGTAATTCCAACCATCTTAGAATTATTGACTGACACGGTGCCTGCAGTAATTGCTAAAGCCAGGGCTGGCGACTTCATATACCTGTGTTTGGATTAGTTAATAGTTCAATTCCAAGAGGCTCTGATTGTAAATCCCAGACGGCTGCTTTAGCTCTAATTTGCAGCTCAGGACTATCTGTGAGGTTGCCATTTACAGTCAATTTCCAGAGAAAGCGAGAGTGAGGGAGAGGAAAGGGCCAAGGGAGGGAGGGACAGAGACAATGACAGAGGGAGAAAATAAAAAGAGGGAATATTAGAATGTCAAGTGAGCACTTTCAATGGCCTCTATTGGGTCCCAGAGAATCACAATGAAATCGACAGACACAAGATGAGACCACCTAGTTTAGACTCTGGGGAGTTGTAATGGTGAAAAATATCTGAGCTTGAGCTCCCATCTCCACGCCCTCAGGTCCCTCACCCACCCCCTGGCCTGTCTGTGCCTCTCCTGCCTTGCATCCTATCCAAACCTCTCAGTGAATGCTCCCAAGCCACCTTGATCTTGTCCCTGTTCTAAAGACAGGCCAGAACCAGTTTCTGGCATCACCCCACCAGTCCAAATGGAACCCAGGGAAACGCTAGCTTACAGAAGTTTCATATCTCACTTTTCAAGCTGCTAAATTATATAAAAAGCCAGGTCCTTGGGCCTCCCTGGTGGCACAACGGGTTAAGCGCAGCACTGTGGAGCTGTGGGCAGTTGTGGCACGAGTTCGATGCCCTGCCAGGGAGATACCACATGATGCATCAACAGACCTCTCCTGCCTCGCCCCTGCTCCCCTCAGCAGTGTGTTTCTGTCGATCTGCCCGTTCTGCTCCCCACTCTGTCTCTGGTGAACCCTCTCACAGCCCCACACCTCTGGCCTGCACCCCAGCTTGTATGCATAAATAAATAAATCTAAAAAATAAATAAATACAATAAACAATGTGGCTTGTGTTTCAACAAAGCTCCATCTCTTTAAAAAAATAAAAAAGCCAGGTCCTTGCTAAGGTTACAGCCAGGCCACTCCCTGGCTAGGCGATGTTTACCAAATGCGTGGAGAAACGAGCTAAAATAAGAAGAAAGCCAGGGAAGGGGAAGGAGCTGGGGTCACTTGTGGCAGCCCATGGCAGCCTGTCCCTGGGAACCCAGCCAGGAGAAAGCCAGCTCCTTTTTTGTCTGCCTCCTCCCCTCTCATCAGCCACTGCTCTCCTAAATGCTCTCTCCCCAGCTAGAATGATAAGCATCGCCCCAAGTCTTCCATGAGGTGAGAAAAAGAGATTTCAGGAGCATGAAAATGTGCTTGACTTTTAAGGGGAAATCAATTTTGGCAAGAGAAAGACGTTCAGAAAAGCCAGGTCCAGATCCAGGGGCAGGTTTTCTGAGAAGCTAATGAGGCCCATTCTAAGGCTGGGGTGGGGCGGGGGCTCTCCAAGGACTCACAAGGTCAATGGTTTTGTACACTGCAAAAGTAAGACACTTTCGTATTCTTTTCTTTAAAAGGGCTCCCAAGATAGTATAAAGTTCAGGCCCCATTGAGACTATTTCACCCCACACCTGGGACTGTGCCCATAGCACCCTCCTTCTTCTTGCACTCCCAGAAGCCACCCTGCTGATGCTAATTGGCTGGCACACTGGCCACAGAAACTAGAGGGTAAAGGAGGGAGAATTGGAATCCAGGGAGAGGACAGAGGAAGGAGGCAGGAAAGATGGACAACCTGAAGTGTCCACCATCCCCCCTCTCCAGAGGTCCTCCAAGGAAACTGGGGAGCAGCAAGACAGAGAACTGTTTCCCAAGGTCCTTTAGGTGAGAATGTAGCCAAGGCAGCTCAGTGTCCGGGGCCAGGCTGCCCGGCTTCACCACGGGCTCCATCACCGACCAGGTGGGTGATCTTGAGCAAGTTACTTGGCCTCTCTGTGCCACAGCCCCTTCCTTGTTTAAATGATAAGGGTAGCCACCCCTGGGGCTGAGAGGGTTGAAAAAGCACATGCATGTGAAAGTGGTCGGGCCTGGCCCCTATTGTAGAAGCCACTGTGCTACCCTCCTCTGGGTCACGGTGACGGGCTGCCGATGCTTAGTAAGGTACGGCTGTGCCTTCCATGGATGTGGACACTAACAGCCGTGCCTGGTGAACACCCACGAGCTATTTTAAATTGAGGATGCAGAAGAGAGCAACCACTCCAGAAACGCATCAGTAATCTTGTAAGTAACTCCCCATGGACTGCTCAGTGTCCCTGGACCTGAAAATGAAGAAACTCTCCAGAAACTGCAAGCCCCCACATTCCTCCCTTTCCTGTATGCTCTTCCTTCACTCGCCATTCTGGAGGTGCTGGTTTTTGAGGACTGGCTCTGCTGTCCTCCCCACCTGGCCCCACCTGCTAATAAAAAGCTCCTTTTATGGAAACAATCTTGTGGTTCACAGTCTGGCTTTCTGAACACAAGCAACACTATCCGGCTCAGGTTGCGAACAAAATGCTTACAACAGAGTGTAATCTATAGACAATGTGACCTGTGACCTGCCTGTTCTTCCAAACACCAAATGCATAGCTGAAGTATTCTGTAGGTAACACCAAGACCACTGTCTTATCCTTCTGTTCACCTTGCAAATGGTGACACTACCTTCCCAAAACCATCAGACCAACTCCCCTTCCCTACTGTGTGCTTTCATCCTGCAGTAGACGCCTGTCCACCTCCCAACAACATCCCACTTCCCTTATACCTGCCTCCTCTCTTCTGTGATCAAGCCATTGCTCTCCCCAGCAGGAATGCCTTCAACCCCCTCTCTAAACTCTAATGAATGAATTCCTATGACACTTGGGTATTTCCTTCTCTTTCATTCTTCCAATTAATGATTGCCCTCTGGCTTAATAAAGAAAGAAAGCATCGCTTTGTATTTCGTGCTAATTATCCTCTGAGCTTCTGCCAAAGAACGCAAACAAAAAGAGGAACAGGCACTGTCACAGCTGTTACATGTCCATTCACTCACGCACACATTCCTTTAAGCAGTGGTTATTGGGTGCCCAAAATGGACTTGGGTTTATTAGCGGGGCAGCATCAGGGAACGAGAAGCTTCCAGGCACTGTTCTAGATGCTGGGAATGCCGCTGTGGACAAACTGGCCAAAACCCCTATTCTTGGAGCATAATAACAATTCTGCTGAGTGAGACTGACTATAGTCAATCAACTTGATCAATAGCTAAATTGGATAATATGCTTTAAGGTGTTAAGTGCTACAGAAAAAATACAGCAGAGTTGGGGGAGCAGAAATGATGTGGAGGGCTGGATTGTGGGTTGAGATTTTAAACTGCTTGGTCAGGGTGGGCCTCTTGGAGAAAGCAAAGACTTGGGAGCTAGGTGAGTCGGACATGCATATCTTTGGAAAGAACTTTCCAGCCAGTGAAAAGTCCAGTGGAACTTTCTGTGAAAAGCAGATGGAAATGTCCTTCATCGGCACCGTCCAATTCGTGATCATTTGCCACATGGCAGTGGAATTGGGCAACACAGCCCCAATCATGGACTTGTGAGGGATCTTGTGCGGGGGTGCAGTGGGGGGAGTGGGGAAGCGGGAGCAACTGAGCTCAGCACAGTAAGAGCCGCAGTTTTTATCCCAAATAGATGGAAACCACCTGGGAGCCACTGGCAGGTTTGAAAAGGCAGTGATGCCACGTGATTCCTGCTTGAAAAGATTCCTCTGGATGCTACATTGAGAATAAACTGCAGGGTTGATGCAGGGGGACCAGTGGGGAGGCTGAGAGGTGGCCGGATCAAAGATGATGGCTGATCAGAGCAGGTTAGTGGCCACTTAGGGGCGCTAAGTGTCATTTCTAGATCTATTTTGAAGGTTGAGCCCACAAGCATTCCTGCCAGGTGCTGATTAAAACATATATTGAATTCCTAATATCTAGCCCCAAACTTCTTACCAGCCAGATTTGCCAAGGAAATGTCGCCCAGGCTGTGACAGGCACCAGCTTTTCCTAAGACAGATGGCAGGACGGGGCATTTCTCACTTTCAGTGTCCTACAATTTGGTCTCCACACATGGCCTCTTCACATCAAAGCCGATAGCGCCTGCTGGCACCATGAAATTTGTTGTTATTATTATTCATCCAGCATCGCTCTATGGTATGTACATTAAGAAAATAGATGACTTGAGTCCTACATAAATCCTTCATTCTCTTATTTTATTTCCCTGTCCATCACCTCCTCATTTATTCTTAATATTCAGGTTTGGCATTCAAGGCCAGGTCAGCTCTCAGAAGGACTTGCATCTTCTCCGTTCACATCTGCCAACTCCTCCCTCCGGGACCCCCACTGCCCGAGCATGGGGAACAGAAGACGAGGCTCATCCGTCTTCTGTAACCATATGGATAAGATGTAGTCGTTACCGTTGTCGGGACTGTTGTGCTTTGGAAGCTAATTAAGACAATTAGCTATTAAACACCAAAAACAATTAAGCTAATTGAGATAAACCATATGCACTTTACACCCTTCCCCACACAAAAAATTAACATGTGTCCAGAATGTGGCCCCTAAGATGTTCTGGTACCAAAATAAATCAGGGAATATGGGAGGCCAAGAGCGAGGTGTCTCAGCGCCCAGTCGGTTTCCATCACAAAATCCTTCTCAAAAACATTTGCCTTGGTTTTTTGATGTTTCTTTTATACGGGAAACAAACGTGTAATCCTGCCCCCATGTTTCTTTCCAGCTAAAAAACAGCAGAACCTCGCTGCTGCCCTACCTCTGACTCATCTAAAGACACCCAGGGGAGAAAAGCAGCCTTTTCCGGGCACAGGAAGATTCACTGTCCATTAACCGGGTCTTTAAGTGGAAAGGGTTTCCCATGGCTTCAGGCATATACAAACTCCAGATGGAGGCCAGAGGGATCGGCGGCAAAGACAAACCGTGCAGACCAGGAGAGGCTCTATAAAGAGGGTCTGCCGATCTGGAAATTTCTTGGCTGCATGTGCCAAAAAATTCTCAACTATATTTTGCTTCAGCCAAAAATGGAAATTAGCTAGGAAGGACAAGCTGCAGGGCACCAGAGTTCCCCTCCCACCACAGAAGGCCACCACCGTCTTTCCCAGCATCCCCTGCATGGTGACCAGCCAGATGTATCAGAGAACCTGGGCCAGGCCTGGCCATGCAGAGCGGAACAGTGGAGAAGCCTCTGGTGGCTACTCCAGGGGCAGCCATGACAGGCCCCCAAGACCAGGAGCATCACCAACGGCTCTGACGGGCATCTCTGGCTCAGCGGTGGCAACAGTGCTCTCACCAAACTATTCTCAACCCGGCTTTGTGGTTCTGATCAATATCAATTCTGAATTAGATTCTCCAACCTTCCCGGTGGTTCCAGGAATGGCTTTTTGACAGTTCTGTTTCAGCTTAAATTGGCAAGTGCTGGCTTCTGTTGGGTGCCAATGATTCTGACTGGTGCACATTCACTGGCTCTCAGTTGCAAACCCTCTAGAAACCTCAGCTCCACTGCAGAGTGCCCATATCCTTGCTCGGAAAAATGATCTGAGAAATGCCCAGCAACAGCCGCGGGACTCCGCCAAGAAGGACATGCCGAGAGAACCCAACGCCCTCACGGCTTAACCTGCTGTCTTAGTTGCCAAACACCCTCATCAGCTATTCTGATCCCCACACAGTGGGGTGCACTTAATTACAGTTTCTCCCTGTGAGATGAGCAATTTGGCATTGGGTAGAATACACTAACTAGCCTGACCTTGGGAACAAAACAAGCCCATGATACTAAAATCTTCATTTTCTCTTCTCCACTTCTCACTCGCCCTCCTCCCTCCTACACTGAAGACCCACTCAACAGTTAGAGGAAAGGGTTTTATGTCCTTGAAGGTGGCTGTGTGCTCAGAAAAGACCACTTAGAGTTTTAGCTTCGTCTTAAAAATTAGCATTTGATTTATTAAATGTATAGATTCAGAAATTTATGGCTGAATTAAGCTTTTGAAATCAGCTTAGGAATCTTATTATCCTATTTCTAAGTCTAGCAAATATTAACAATCACTTTAAGAGGAATTTTGATTAATGTTTAGTCCCATTTATACACTTAGTTAATTAAACCTCCTTAACATTTTAGGCAGCATTTATAAATTTAATTTATTCAATTTCTTTTTAAGTACTTCATCTGACTGACAAACCTTCCCAAGTACAAAGTGACTCTTAGGGATTTACTAAATGAAGCATACAAAAAACAGTGAAACCTAAATTCTCTTAAACTTCCGATCTATACATAGACTTGGATTTCAACTTTAAATTATAAATCTCAATCAATTATTCAAATACAGACATTAACATGGAACATTAAGCATGGTCTGTTATTCCAATAGCCAAATTCTCTTTAAAATTACATGTACATAAAATGTCACTGCTATAGACTATTTGTGTCCCCCAAAAATTCATATATTGAAATCCTAACCAATGTAGTGATATCAGGAAATGGGGAGTATGGGGGATGACTAATCACAAGGATAGACAACCCCCACCATGAGTGGGATTAGTTCCCTGATGGAAGAGACCCCAGAGAGCTCTCTCCACCCTTCCTCCACGAGGACGTGAGAGAAGACAGCCATCTACAAACCAGGACGTGGGCCCTCAGACACCAAACTCACAGCCCCTTGACCTTGGACTTGTGACAAATAAATTCCTGGTGTTTATAATCTACCCAGTCTATGGCAGTCTGTAGTAACAACCTAAATGGGTTAAGACAATAATGTATGCATAAATTCTTTTAATTTGAATTATGAAAATGCCAGTTTTGATTCCTTTAAACATTTATGTGCTAAATTTTATATTTTCCCTGGGCTACTAAAATCTCTGCCCATAAGGGAGGTAATTTTCTTCTCAGCGAATTGAGGTTGCTAATTAACCAGAGATTTGGGGTGGGATGACAGTTCCTTGCTGGTGACCCTCCGGACCAGTTAGTTAAGTCCTATTTCCAGTCTCTAACTTCCAGACAAAGGTGGCCAAGGGGTATGAGTGATTGAGTGATCAATTACTTTTCAAAGTAGAGTCCAGTCCATAACCCGTGTTCAGGAGCCCCCACACCTGATTTTGCATTTATTTGACCCTTAGGTTTAAAACTATGTACTGTAGCCATATAACTAAAGAGTCCTGCTTTTCATAAACATCTTATCCCTTAGATAAGACGGTACAATTCTTACCATCTTATTTTACAGATAGTTGACTCCTATCTAATTGGATTCCCGTTATATCTTGGAGTTTTGTCTAACGACTAAGTCATGACTTCCAAATCATTGCTCAGCCCCGCCCCCGCACAACCTACCTCATCATGAGTTCAGAATTCCCCAGAGAATGGAAAAGTGGGCTTCCCCCAAGACCTATATTCCTATACTCCATGAGAAAGTTCCTAAGCCTGGTAACTTCACCCAGAGACTGTTTGGGGGTTACCATAGTTACCAAAGCACCACAGCTCCTGCTGCGCACCTTCCCTACAGCAGGCTGTGGTAAAGGTCTATTGGAAGGACAGGGTCCACACAGGAAGCACTGGGGCCAAACCCCAAAACTCAGGGGGAGAGATCTGAGGCCTAATAAGCTGAGCAGAGAACCTAGGACTCCTGTGTCCAGCCCCAGGCTCTGGCCACTCAACCACAATGTCCTCTAGGACACAAAACCAGCAGAGGCAGGAAGGAACTCATGGATCACGGTGCCCACAAGCCAGCCCAAGCATTAGAATTGCTACAGACAGGGGCCTCCCTGATGGCCTAGGGGTTCATTCTCGGCGCTATCACTCCTAAGGCCTGAGTTCAATCCCCCACCAGGGAGCTGACCCACACGGTGCAGCACACCTCTCCTATTTCACCCGTTGCTCCCCTCAGCAGTGCATTTCAGTAGATCCACCTGTTCTGCTCCCCACTCTGTCTCTGCACCTCTGGTCTACACCCCAGTTCTTCTATGCAAAAAAAAAAACACACAAAAAAAACCCTGCTACAGATAGTCTTTTAGTGGTAAACAGATAAACAGATACTGGAATGGAAATAGGCATTTTTCATACCCTTGACCTGACTTCATGAATTAAATATGCACACTGTGTACCTGAATTTCCATACTAAGAATCAATAATATGCTAACTTCCAACTGTAGTGGGAATGGTGGGTTGGAGCTGGGTCCCAGAGAACAGAGAATAAAAGAGAGAAATGAGGCATAAGGGCAGCCTCCAGGGATCCCAGCCTTAGGAAAAGATCTTTCAAAAAAAAAGCCCTATACTCAGGGGCCCCAAACACCAGAAAGAAGAAACACTGGCCCCTCCATCATTAGCACTCTGAGAACCACAGACGGAGCAGGAACGGGACTTTCCACAGGCTTGAGCCCCAGGACCGTCTCTTGGGCTCCCACTCCATCACCCACCTCAGAGACGGCTCCTGAGGACTCTGCTGGAACTTTCTCTTCCCCACCTTCCAGTATCAACTCATCAGGCTACTATGCAAGATGGCGTTCCCAACCTCTCTCCCTGCTGCTGCCTCGGATTAAAACATTCAATGCTCCTTGGGGTTTTAAGGGTATCGTTACTAAGACAAGAGAAGGTAACAACTGTCATTGAAACTAACAAACAGGAGAACCAACACCTTGTCAGGGTTCTTTAAAAGTTCTAGTAGTGTCACCCTTGACCTTCCCTGGATCCTGAATGGGCTGTAGTCCCAACCTCTTGGCCCTTCGATCTCTGTCACTGCTCACCCTCATGCCCTCCACTTACTCCTGTGACTTGGCACTGTGGGAGACATGTGGGTACAAACAAGACTCAGGCTGGGTCTCTGCCCATCCTAAAGCCTAAGGGGAGAAAGGCTTGCCAAGGACAGAGCGCAGTGGGAAAGCGCCATGGCAGATACGTGAAGGGAGCCTCAAATTCAAGTCTTGTCTGGAGCCCTCCTCAGTGTCCCCTTCTCCTCCACCCCATCATCCAGCTGTGCCCTTCTCCTCTGTCCTCCATGCCCTCTAGTCCCAAGAGCTCCCTGCACCTCCTTCAGGTCCCCCAAGTTTCAGTGGTGCCCACCCACCACCATCCCCAAGGCTGTCTGCTTAGTCAGTGCGTGATAAGTGTTGTTCAGTAACAAGAAGCTTTTCCAACTAAATTAAAAATAACCCAAGCAGAGGTCTCAAATATTAAATCCTCCTTCCAGAACATAAACCCTACAAATATTGGGAGTTTGCTCTTTGCTCTTTGCACACGGGATGAGTCAGGCAACCAATCCAGTTCTCTCACCGACAATTATGTAACTTATTTAGCTGGAAGCTAAATAAGCTCCTCACTTCAGGTTCCCCATGATCTGTGCTGGATTCTATCCACCCTCGGCGCTTGCCCAGACCCTGTTTTACTGTTGTTTTCAGCACTGGCTTAATCGCCCCCGTATGGGTCGTGCTGGCACCAGTGTTCTTGAGTTCTGCTTCGCCTATCTCTTGCCCGCTGCTCAGCGTCCCAAGTGTCAACAGGCACGGCCGTTACTTGAGTCACCTGATCCATACAGGAAGAGATGTGACACTGGCTGCCAATCGGGACACGATTGCCAGGTTCTGTGCCCGAAAGGAGGGCCCCGGGCACCCAAGCACACAGTGTCTGGGTTCTGTCAGCAGATACTGCCATGAGGTATCACAGGCAAGCTGGACCCTCAGCTTGGAACAGGGACACGCCTGCCGACCTCTTTGCTGACAGACATGAGTAAGCTAGCTCTTCTCTGGGCCTGAAGCGAGCTCAGCCATGTCTGAGGTTAACAAAATTTGGGGGCAGTTGCCCAGGAGAAAGCCACCAGGCCCTCTACCCTCCTATCAGCGGGCCCCGTGCCACCTTGTCCAAGTCCACTTGCCTGGCTGCCCTGGTCTAAAGCAGATGACATGGGGCCTGTCACTCAAAACTGCCATGACCTCCACGCCCTCACTAGGCCCCAGAACTGAGCCACCAGGGCCAGATGGGTTCCTCTCCTCTGCGTCCCCTGTACACCTGAGGGAAGGCTTTGGTTCAGCTGCCCAGCACCCCAGGAGTTATCCCAGGATGCAGCACCCCAGGACGCAGCATCAGTGACAAGAAAGCCAGAGGAAACACAGGGGCTCCAGAGGCTCCAGGTCAGACTCCAAATGTCCCCAAATGAGATGGTCTCAGACTGTCCGGGCTGCTGCCTTCCTGTGGGTTTGCCGCAGGTGATCATTCCTGTCTCTCCTCCATGCCCACTCTGGCCCTTGTCTCTCACCTCTACCACCTCTCAAAGTCTGTGTCCCTGGCAAAGCTTTGGGTCGTTGCCACCCTAGGGTCCTCTGAGAGCGTCCACAGGTCCACACTCTTGGGAGGAAGAGTCTCCCCAACCAGGTCCCGCTCAGAGTGTCTGACCAAGTCTGCTTGGGTGCTACTGAACTGAAGCTGGCCTCCCTCAGGGTGTGGGCCACGACGGGAGTCTGGGGCTCTAGTCTTGCCCACTCTGGCCTCTTGCCTTATTTATGTCCTTCCACATTGGGAAACATGTTCCCTGGTTGGCGGTCTCCTGTTCACTGAAATATGCTCACATATTTTCTAGCCATGGCCTCAGTGCCCAGTTACACAGTACTGTGTTACTCTTCACTGACCCACCAGGCAGCCTCATTCTGCTTAGGAAGCCCCTACCCTCCTGCTCTTCCTTTTCCAGTTGAGAAACGCCCACACTTGACTGCCATTTGCTAAGCAATGATGAGTGACAAAACCAGTGTCCAGTGAAGAGCCGAGCCTTCGTGGCTCTGGGGCCACTTCCTCTCAGGAGCTCAAGGTGAAGCTGGTTCCTCCTCTGTGGGATCTCCCCACCCTCCAGACCCAACAGGGGTCGCACGAGGCCTGGACAGGGAGCAGGCGCACTGATCTGGGACTCGGAAAGGACGGCCGTCCTGTGTGCAGAGCCTCGCCGGCAGGGCTGAGGCCCCTGCAGTTCTGCACTTGGAATCTGCTTTGCACATGTCCACGTTCTAGGTTGTTTGACCTTCCCTTGTTCCTGGGCTGTCACTCTGAAATTCCACCTGGCCTTGGCCAACCTCAAGGGGAAAAGCTTTTGTCCTCACATAGATGAGGGGAGACAGCCAGAGACCAGAGTGAAATGCTGAAAGCTGGTACTGGGCCAGGAGAGCTGGAAGGGTGTGTCTGTTCCACCATGTTCCATACGAGCACACAGCCTCACAGGGACCTGTTCTCACCTGCAAGGTACTCGCTGTTTCCCCAAACACCTGGGAGGAAACTGGGACCAGCACAAGGCAGAAGCACGGCCAGCTCGGGAGGAAACCACTAACATGGAGCGGAGAGATCCTGGCCTAGGATACTCAGCCCCTCTCAGGGCTGTGCAACCGCACAGAACCTCTCAGGGCCTCCTGTCTCCAAAGAACTGAATGCTTGAATGGTAACCAAAGCGGGTCCACCAGGTGGCAGTGCCACTCCTGCCAGGTCGACAGAGCCGGCAGTGTGTGAGACTGACCAGTAGATGGCAGCACAGGGGCAAATGGCTAAACCACACTGCTGGTTGCCTAGTGACTGTGACGCAAAGGGCTCCATTTGCCCCTACCTCCAGGCCTCCCAGGTTATTTCTGGCAAAACAGACTGTTGCACAAGGAGTGGCCTCAGGAATCCCACAACTGCCTCTCTTTTAAACCAAGAGAATCTAAAATAGTTCAGGGACCCCAAATGTGGCGCCACTGGGACCTCGGGGGAACAGGCTACTACTGTCCAAGCTCCTCCGAGGCCAGCTATCAGAGAAAGAAGACTACCATTTTCCATTCCCCTCTGTAGCCCCACAGCCATTGGGGGTGCTCTGACTTCCCTGTGGCTAAAGCACTGCAACCTCTTCCTTCTCCCTCCGGCCTCCTCCCCCTCCTAAGCAGAGGCTGGGTATGTGACCTTGAGCCAGACCTTGAGCCCCCAGCTTCTCCGTTGTGTTTGAGGGGGCTGGAGGGGGTGATGATAAGGTCCAGCTGTGACATTCTGTGATCCTGGTTCTCTCCCTTTCCCTCAAGGACTCTGCCCTTGCTGGTTTTGATGACCCTGAAATTCTTCCAATTCCAGAAGGATAAGTATGACCTGAGAAACTAGAGATGGAACCAAGAAAGTGAGGCAGACACGAGACAAGGAGTGTGGTTATAATGAGCTCAAAGCCTGTGCCGGTCTGGTCTGTGCAGGTCCACGCCCCCGGTGGAGGCGGGGCTGCTCTGGCCGTGGCATCAGTGGGGGTCCCAGGCACATCTCTGGGTTGTGAGGAGCCCGCTGGCCCTGGGGCTGGGCGCGAGGGGCCCAGGTGTCGCTCACTAAGGTGTCAGGGTCTGAAGGGCACGTGCTCCAGAATCACACGGGCATGTGCAGCTCATTGTACTCATCCTGGCCGTCCTCGTCAAAGTTTGGCTCAGCATCTTCCGAGTCCAACTGCAGATGGAGCAGAAGGTTGGGAGAGGCAGGGGCGTGGACTCACCCTTTCTGTCCCCTCCCTGCGCCCAGATTTTGCTAGTCTCACTGTCTGCCGGGACAGTAAGTCTCACCACCCCAGGTTCAAGCACAAAATCTTCAGGTCCCCCAGACTCTTGGCACCTGCTCATAATAAAAATGGCAGCCAGACCGCACAGGGAGGACTGGAGCCACTCCTAGCTCCCGCAGTACCTGTGGACACCATTTTGGGTAGATGACATGCAAAAGCAAAGTCCCTTTCTCCAGCTGACAAAAACAGGGCTCCGGCTGGATTCTGAGCCCACCCCAGACCCACTCGTCCCGCGCTGTGTACTTATGTTCCCGGCACAGCTGTCTGCAGCCGCCCTGCGCTTACCTCACATGAAACCACTGTACCAAGTGCTTTACCTGGATTAGTTCTACATGGTAGAACTATTACGAGCCCCATTCTATGCATGAAAATAAGATTTCAGAAGGTTAGGTGACTTGCCTCCGTTCACACAGCTAGCAGGAGGCACAGCCAAGACTGGAACCCCGCGCCCAGCGCCCTGAGGCTGCCCCAAGCACCGCCCTTACCGCCTGCAGCTCCCGGTCCTGGAAGAGCCGGGGCAGGAGGCAGCGCCTCAGAGGCACCGTGAGCAGCAGCAGGAAGGGAAAGGCAAGCGAGGCCGCCGTGGACTTAACCACCCAGAGCAGCGCGATGCAGCCCAGCTGGATGCAGGTGAACAGGTGCATCCGCCACGTCTTCACCTGCAGAACGGGCAGCAGCTCTTACCACACAGTGCCCAGCCTGCGTCTTTCCACCGATCTGGGGACTCTGCGCCCGGGTCCCCACTTACCCACCGTTGCCATCCCAGCCATCTGCAGCCCAGGAATCCCTCCAACCCCTTCCATCTCCCTGTCGCCCCACCTCCACACCTGTCTCTACCTTGGTCACGTAGGGCTGCTCGGGATGGTGCTTTGCCGGCATGAGGGTGAGCAGCAGGCGCTGGGACAGCTGGATGCCGGACAGCGAAGTCACCCCCATGTACAGGAAAATCCCGAAGAGCACGGCCAGGGGGATCCGGCGCAGCACGGCCCCCATGACGATGGACAGGCCTGGAGGAGGTGACACAGACCCGCCTGAGCCCTCCGGCAGCCCCCAGCAGGGTGGACGGGCCAGGTGGGGACGGGACGCGAGCCGTCTGCTGCTCCAGCGGTGGCAGCCAAGAGAACAAGACAGGGCCCTCGGGGCGGGGAGGCGGGGGAAGAAAGGGTTCGCGGAGGGGCAAGAAGCAGGTCTGCGCTCAGAGCAGACGAGGTGCCATTAAGAGATTCAGAAAGGGCCTGGTCAAGCCTGGTTGAAGGCCCCAGAAGGCACATCTGGGGAGAGGGCAGGGCCGGCGCGGGCCGCTCACCCACGAGGCTGGCGATGAGCACTCCGGTCACGCGCTGCTCCCGCACCTCCTGGATCTGCGGCTTCTCGCCGGGGGCGACGGCGGTGCGCATCACCGTCAGCGCGTTCACGTGGGTCACGGAGCGGACCGTGGCGGCGGTGAGCCAGGGCAAGCCGAAGAGCCCGCAGAGCCCCCCGAGAGAGCCGATGAGAAGCAGGTCCAGGTGGAAGCCGGAGCCTTTGAGCAGCCTCCGGGCCTTCTGGCTGACGATGAGCCTGCAGGCAGAGGGTGCGCCCGCGTGGGGAGGCGGCACTGCAGGGCCGGGTGGTGAGGAAGCCCGCGCTGCGCAGCGCCCTCCCCGCGGCCTGCCAGCTTCCTCTCCCGAGTCCCCAAATTGGAGTTCTCACATTCGAGCAAATTGGAGCCAAATCCTCATACTGTGAATATTTAAACCACCACAAAAGCCAGATGTCGGATCTCACTATGCTGTGGTTTAACCAAAATGAGATACATGTGAGCAGCACTGGCGCAGAGAACATTCTGCCAAAGTGATCTGGGGACTGTCACCCTGCCAGTGGCAGTGGCAGCAGACCCATGTCACGTCAAAACACCCTAGGAAAGCCGGGCCTCAGGCCCATGCACCCCACTTGCTGCCAACCCCCACCTCCTCCCCACCTCCTGCCCAACCCCACCCCCAGCCCTCTCACGCGGTGATCTGCGTCTCCATGAAGATGAGGATAAGGACCAGGAGGGCAGGGACAGCAGCTGCCACCATCATCCACGGGGGGAAAGGACGGGCACTGCCCAGGGGCGGGATGAACCACGTGCGCTTATCGGGGGAGGTCACCGACAGCCCCGTGGGCACTGTCAGCTTCTGCACAGCGGGAAGGAAGACAGGGGCAGAGTCACCCCATGCGAGGACCCATGAAGCAGCTGCTCCCACCAAACTCTGTGTCCCCAGAGTCAGGGTTTCAGGGGCCTCAGGTGTGGACAGGCTTGCGAGAAATAAGTTGGCACCCCCCAAGTCACTGACCCCCAGTGGGACCGGCAGAGGGGAGAGCAATGACACACCTTCTCCCTGAGCCCAGAGATGTCTGACCTGGCGCGGGGACACTGGCCGCGTTACCCCCAGCCCCAACCTGCTCCCCAGGATTCTCAGCCAAGGGTGACCTCCTCAGCTGGACCACATGCTGGGACAGCACGGGTTCAGCATGGGACAGCTGGGTTCTGGGGCCAAGAGGACATGTCGCGACCTCGCTTCCCAGGCCCTGGGATGAGCACATGCCCCAGAGGGGGCTGGGGCTCGTCACCTGTGTGTAGGTGTCCGTGATGGAGTAATCCACCAGGACCATGGCCAGAATGGAGATAGGGATGCCGAAGTCACCGATGATGCGGCGAGCCTGGAGGGAGGGGGGAGCAGGTAGAATGAGGACTAGGGTGCTTATTACTGGAACTCTCTTGGACGCAAGCCCCCAGACCTGTCACTCTAAACCCCCGGGCGCCAACCTACCCACCCCAGACGGGCATCCTCTCCTGGCAAAACTCTGAGGCTCCTGACAAGGGCGGGGCTGCACAGCCTCAGCTTAGGCCCGGGGAAGGAGGCGGCAGCCCTCCTCTGGAGTGGAGCCTGGCTGTGACCAAGGACCTGAGGGGAACCCAGGGGGCACCCCAACCCCAAGCCCGGCAGCCACAAACCTTGCCACCTAGGAAGCGACTATTCCTGAACTTGCGTAAGAAGAAGGCGATCAGGAAGGTCCCCAGCATTAGGATGAGGGACAGCAGAGCCGTGTTGGGCTGGTTCCTGGGGCCCGGAGGCCCCTCTGTGGGGGGCAGGGCACTCCCGTTCAGGTCCAGCCCAACCTCCAACACCCCCTCAGGGGGGTAGAATGGCAGCAGTGGGTGCTCCATGAACACCTGTATGGGTTACAAGGGCCCTACTGCTCACCTGGGCAGGTGACCCTGACACTACTACCACCAGGGCACCGGTCAGGAAAAGGGCTGGCCCCCTGCAGACCTGAAAAGGCAGGACAGACGCTCCCGCTACGTCTCACACACACACAACCTTCCAGAAGAGGGGACCAACCACACACCCGCAGTGCTGGCAGCTCCTGCTCTATCCCATATGCCTGTGCGGGGACCCTGGGGTCTGACCTGCCTGGCCAGGTTTAACTCCCACCCTTCAGCTCAGACTTGGGCCAGCGCACCCCTGCCCCCAGGGCCACCCCCTGCACAGCTGCCTCCTTTTCACTTCTGTCCCCAGTGTTCCACACTGCCCCTCCCTTGCTCTCCTCCCCAGGGTCCCCATCTACACCCACCCCCGAGACAGCTCCAGAACTCCACCTTGTAGAGTTTGTGGAAGGTCTCATAGATGAAAATAAGCGAGATGAGGAAGGCAAAGATCTCCTGGGTGAAAGGCGAGATATAGCGGACCAGGAAGCTGCCTTCCGCAGCCACCAGGGCGAGAACGAAGACCACCAGCCAGAGGCCAACCCACACCCGGCCAGTGAGGTACTCCAGGTCCTGGGCGCGACAGAACTGGAGGCAGATGGAGAGCTGGTTACCCAACTGTCTGCCCTGGACACTCGGGCCCCCTGGGTGGGTGAGGGATGAACTCCAAGGAGGGGGAGGCTGCAGGAAGCCACCACTTGGGTGGAGAGGTGGCGGCAGGTGGGGCAGGTGATCCCTAGGAGGGTGGCACAGGGCTGTCACCTTGAAGAAAGCTTCTTCGAAGACCAGCAACGGCCCAGAGAAGCCAACCACCAGCAGCGGCTGCGCCCCCAGCAGAGAGAAGAGGACACCAAGCACAGCCGTGGACACGATCAGCTCAGAGACGCCCATCAGGCCTTCGGTCTTCTCCCCTGGGGCAGGCTGGGGTCAGCGAGATGGCCTTGGCTGGCTCCTCCCTCTCGGCCCCTCTTCCACATCTAGCTTAGCCTGATCTGGGAACCCAAAAAGATCGAAGCAACCCCCAGAGCCATAGCCGGGGGCCCCTCACAGCCAGACCCTCAAGGCAACCCCTGGTGTCCTTTGACCCAGCGGTCCGTTAAGATGGTGACAGTGGGGCTGGCCCCTGTGGCCAGTCAGGCTGACACCCCGACCCAGCACACTGGAAACACTGGGCTGCCTGCAGCCCCCCCACCTCACCTAGCAGCCCCCCAAAGGTGATGGCGGGGCTGAGGGCAGCAAAGTAGATGAAGAGCACGGCCGCCACGCACTGGGAATGGAGGGCGTCCCGCAGGTCGCTGGGGTAGTGCGGGTACCGGCGCTTCACATCCCGGACAAGCCCCCCGAAAACTGAGCCAGTCCGCAGCAGGGGGTCATCTTCTGGGGTCACCTCAGAGCCCCCCAACTCCATAGACAGCTCTGGGGGAACAAAGGGTTGCTGGAACACATGCCACGCCCTCGTTCTCGGAGGCTTAGGGTCACCCTCTCCAGCCGGGGCCCCAGTACAGGGCGCAGAGGGCCCGGGTGGGGCTCAGTGAGCCCAACCAGGGTGGGGCCGTGGAGCTGGGCGCGTGCGGGGCGGCTCAGACCTTTCCCGGGGGCCACGTAGCCTCCCTGGGTGGTCATCTCCACTTTGGTCTGCTCGCGCTCCCGCCGCTTCCTAAGCAGCTCGCGCTGGAAGGCGGCCACGGAGCGCAGCAGGTCCCGGCCCTCCACCTCCGAAGGCGGTATCACGATGCTGCCGTCCAGGAACTCGCTGATGGCGCTCAGGAGGTCCTGCCGGTCGTCTGCCTGGTAGGCAGCCTCATGGAACAGCTGCGGGGAGGAGAGGCAGGGCTGAGCGCCAGGGCCCCCAGGGAGCAGGTGGCAGGGCCACCACAGGGTGGGGAGCGGGGGGGCGGCCACAGGTCCAGGCCAGAGCTCAAAATACTGACACAGCCCCGCCGGCCGGCCAGCAGCCACAGCGCCAGACCCCCACCAGAGCACCCTCTATTCCTCTGGGAGCCTCCAGACTTTCCCACGAGGCAACACTAAAAGGGTAACGGCTCTTCTGGCCAGACCTCCAGACCTTTCTGACTGGAGGCTGCCCATGCAGCCAGATGGGCAAACCCTTCGCGTCATCCTGGCTAGAGGATTCTCCTGCGCACACCGGGAAGTCACGGCAAAAGCCAGCACGCGCAGCCCTCCCATTCAAGGCTCATGTCAGGTCCGAAACTTGAGGCCTCGGTTCTTCTCCCCCTGACCCACAGCCCCGGCCCAGGCCTCCCCTTCCTCCCTCCAGCTACAGCCCCCTCCACCACCCCTCCAGAGCAGCCTCTGCCCCCACTCCGGCCGGCACCCCTGCTTCCGCAGCCACCGCTGCGGGCTGGGAGGGGTGGGGAGCAGGCCTGGAGAGCCCAGCCCGGGGCCGCAGGACCCACCTTGTCAGACATGAGGGTGGCGATGGAGCGGCCGAGCTCATGGTAGTCGGTGCTGGTGTGGCTGGGCCCCAGCATCACGAAGAGGAAGCGGACGGGCACCGGGACCTCGAGCACAGACTCCAGGAGCACAGCTTCGTTCAGCCGCACAAAGGCCGCAGCGGGCTGCTCCAAGAACGGCACACAGCCTGGGGGAGAGCAAGGCACAGGGCCCTGGGCCAAGGGGACCGCCAGGCCGGTGCAGAGGGCTGCCTGGGGCCATAGATGAGCTGGCAGGCTGTGCCCTGCCCAGAGAAGCCCTCACCTAAAGGCCCTCTCCATCGTTTACATAGTCATTATAACTGACCAACAGATGGAAGTTAAGGGTCTTTTTCCTAATTCTCACCGAGGCGCTGTCTGAACGAGCAGCAGTCCAAGAGAAAACTCGTGTCTTTTAGGAAGGAAGCGCTGGGGGCAGGAGGGTGGTGAGCAGAGAGGTGGAGGGTCGCTGGGGGATTAAAGAGGTCCCGACAAGCAGACCCCCGAAGAAGCATGCAGACCTGTGGCCCCCACCTCAGCAGCACCCCCATTCTTACCCACAAGCACAACAGTGGCCTCAGCGTCTTCAGGAATCTTCTCCAGCAGCTTCAGGCTTTTCCCCCGGTGACCGTCTCCCCCAGGCATGTGGAGGGGCTTCTGAGGACGCAGAACTAGAATAGGGCTGGGACCCAGACCGAAGGCCGTGGCAGACCCTCCCGACCCCGCTCCAGCCAGACTCTGCCCCAGCCAAGCTCGCTGCCCCCGGCAGCGCAGGGACTGGCATGCCAGCGGGGGTGTGCTCCGGACTCTTCCTCCAAGGCCCGCACCACCGCCTGAGGCGTCGTGTGCTCTCGTGTGCTCACAGGGGTCTGCACCAGCCCACCCAAACCGCCTGCCTCGCGCCTCCCCCTACAGACCCGCACGTGTCTGTGTGACGCGCAGTGACCCACCGCCGAAGCCGTCACAGCCTCCGCCGAAGCCGGGAGCCCTCGCCTCCCCAGCCGGGGTCAGAGCAGGGTGACTGACCTCCTTGGCATCGGGGTCATGAGGCCAGAGCGGGGCTGGCTCCCCCAGGTCGTCCGTCATGGTGGGCACTGCGCCGTCAGGGCCGTGGCTGGAGGTCGGGTGATGGTTCCCCAGGACTGAGTTCACGCTGGAGCTGGATGGGTTCCGGGGGAAGAAGCCACTGTCCTTGTCATCGTTGGGGTGGCTGCGGGAAGGGCAGAGGGGCAGGTGGGTGAGGAGAAGCCCTGTGCTAGCTGAAGACACGAGGACGTGAGAAACGGAGGGTCCGGGCCTCCGCCCCTTCTGCCTCCACGGAAGAAATAACCTTCCGACGGCTAACTCCACCCAGGCGAGATACGCGCTCCGGTCACTTAAGGTGCTCAGCACTCTGGTCAGCTGCTCGAGAGTGCTCCCGGAGGGCAAAGGGACCGGAGGCGCCCCCGGGCGTCCACACCTGTGTTTCAGCAGCAGCGTGCGCAGGACGCTGGCCCTGTCCTCTGGCCGGATCTGGTCGGACACGATCATGGTCTCCACCACGAGATGTGCGATGCCTGGCAGCGTGGTCTGTTCCAGGTCCAGAAGGGCGGCTCCTGGAGCGCAGTTAAGGCAAGGCGCACAGCCCTGTCAGCTAGGACAAGAGCACCCCCAGGCAGTCTGCTCCCCAAAGGCGCTGGGTGAGCGCCCAATGCATCCAGACGCTACGCAGCTCCACGTGAGCCAGCCCAGGCCGCGAGCTTACGCTGTGTGGGCAGAGGCTCCGCGTCGCCGGTGGCACTGGACACCGCCTGAGCCCAGGACACCGGGGCAATGCCCGAGGCCTGGGCAGCCAGGCTGAGCCCTGCAGCTGTGAGGAGGGCATGCGGCCAGCACCAGGCTCCAGGGCCCCTACCGTGGGCGATGGTCCTCCTGAGCTCCAGGAGGCTGCGGAAGGAGAGCGAGGCCACGTGGGGCTTCCCCCAGCGCTCCGTCTCCTCCTCCACGTCCTCCTCAAACTTGATCCAGCGCGCAGTCTCCCGCCAGTGCGGCTCCTGGCTGCGGTCCAGCATCAGCTCGTTCAGCTCCACAAACACCTGGGAGGGGCGCCACAGGTGAAGGCCTGGGGGCCGCAGGTGGGGCTGGCCCTCTTGGGGCAGGGCACAGGCAAGGTCAGGAGAGGCCAGAGGACGCTAGAGGCCCATCCCCTGGGGGTCCTGTACCTCGTGAGGCCTCCGGTCCATCTTCTTCTTCTTCTTCTTTCTGCGCAGCATGGGGGCCAGACCACCAGGGCTGCCCCGCCCGCCCTGCGTGCGCGACGGCTTCTTCACCAAATGCCGCCGCATGCCAGGGTTATCTTCCAGCCGGTGACCTGGGAGGGGTGGACTTGGCAGTCACAGGCATCCAGCGTGGGCCTTGGGGTCACAGACGGCCACTCTGGCCCCCTGCTCTTCCCAGAGGGCCTACTTGATGGGCACTGTGTCAACAGGACTGTGTGAGCCACTGTGGCCATTACACAGATAAGGAAACTGAGGCCCAGAGAAGGGGAATGACCAGCCCAAAGTTCAGAGGCTACCAGCCAAGCCCCAGTAAAAGGCAGAGACCCACGAGACCCACAGCCCCCACCAGCACCCGGCCCTGTCCGGCCGTGGCCCTTCGCTCCCAAGGACGGTAACTGACATCGCGTTGCCAGGCCCTGACCTGCGGCACCTCCCCTGGCCCCCTACACAGGGGCAGAGCTCCTCTCCCTTCCTCCCCGCCTGCCTCCTCCAGGCCAGCAGCTGAGAGAGGCCAGCTGCCCAGTTACTCACAAGCTGGCTCCCCCCCCATGGGGTTCAGCTGGCCCCTGGTGGACTCCCCTGGCTCACAGTCCTCAAGGTCCAGCGCAAACATCTCTAGGTCCTCAGAGACCAGAGAGCCGCCAGGGCTGGTGGCTGGAGTCCTGCCCCGGCCCCGGACCTTGGCATCCTCTGGCCCAGAGCTCAGCGCCCCACTGGGCTTGGTGACCCCCAGCTGGCTCGTCATCACCCCACGGCCGAGGTCTTGGCCCCTGCTCCCTCCCAGAGCCCCGCTCCCCTGGAGTTGAGGGCCCGGATGGCAGTGGGCTTGGTCCACGCAGCGCTCGAGGTGGCTGGGCCTCGCGACACGGACTCCCCACGTCCCCAGGCCTGCGCCCAGCTGCCTCCAGCCCCCACTCTGGGTCTGTAAATATGCCCTTCTCCTGACCCCCCACCCTGCCACCTCCGCTGCTCTGCCATCGGATTGTCCCTGTCCCTGTCCTCAGGCCCTGGCGACTTTCCATGACGCACTGAGCACAAAGCTCTCCCCCACCCCCACCCACACCCTGTGGTTCCAGGGGGAGGAAGGCGGGGTCAGTGATGCCCCTGGCCTGGGCACAGAGCCCCGTGGGTGATGACAGGTGGCACAGAATCCAGGGTACTGATAAGATGGGAGGAATGTGCCGAGGCCACAGCCAGGCCCAGCCCCGGGCGGCGGGACGGGAGCGAGGGCCCTGACACGCAGGGAAGCAGCGCTCACCGAAGGGCCCCATGGGAGGGACATGAAGTGAGCCAGGGGTCAAGAGTGTGCCCTGCATGCCTCTGGCACAGGAGGGGGAGCGTAATGACGTCACCAGATGTCACTTCTCAAGGAAGAGGGAAGGCTCAGCTGGGTGAGGCAACAAGCTCCTGTCACTGGCCACGTGCGGCAGACAGGGGCACCGCGGAGGGGACTCGGCACCAGGTGGGGAGAGCACGGCCTCTCAAGGCCCCTCGAGGCTGGGACACAGTTGGGGCTGCCCCGGGGCCTCACTCACTCTTCATGTCGTCCAGATCTGCGGAGCCCAGCATCTGTGCTTCGGCCTCGTCAGTGGGCACCTGCTGCTCTGGGCCCCCGGGGCTGCCCAGGGCACTGCCTGGGCACAGCCGCTCCCGAAGGTCGTAGCTGGCCGATGGGCTCCAGGGCCGGCCCTTGTCCCCGGCGAGACGGGAGGTCCGGGCACGGGGGCTGGGGGAGCTGGGCAGGTGACATGGAGCCTTGGGCTTGTCAGGCAGTCACAGTGGAGATGAGCCCGGTTAGGGGTTCCTTCACCAGCCCCCAGCTGGGGGAGGGGTGTGGAGGACAGGCCTGGGCTCCAGACGCAGGGCCCTCCCGGGCAGGAAGGAGGCTCACCTCCACCTGCCTGCCCCCCGACGCTGGAGCCTGCTCCCTCTCCATCCTCCTCTGCCGTATCCCACCCTCCTCTTCACGCTGACACCTTCTCGCCCCTGGAGGACTCGCCCAGTGCTCTGCTCTTTTCCCTGTCTCCCTGGCTGGTCTCTCCTTGTCAGTCATGTGGACAGAGAAAGGGTGTGTCCTCCTGCCCCCTCTGCCCCTCTCCGCTGCTCTGGGGCCACAGCTGGGGACACGCCCTGCTTCCAGCTGCTTCCTCTCACCTGACTGAGTGCTGGGGACTCTTGTCGGCGCCGGGGCCCGCGGGGGGCAGGGGCTTGGCGCAGGCAGCCCTCCTGGAAATGTGGGGACTGTCATCCTCGTCACTTCCAATGGAGAACTGTGGACAAACCAAACACACACTGTGCCCTGCCCCGACTCGGCCCCCAAACTACTCCCTCAGTCTCATCCAGGCCCCCTTCTCCTCTCCTGTACCCCTCCCTGAGCAGCCAGTCCTTCGTGGGGCAGACCCTACCTTTGCTTTTGGTGGGGACCCCAGGGCGGGGGGCTCCACAGGCTCGGCCTCAGATTCTCCTTCCTCTTCCTCCTCTTCTTCCTCCTCCCCCTCCACAGCTCCCCCTTCTTCCTGGATGGGAGGGGTCCCCTCAGAGGGAGGAGCAGAGGTTTTCTCCTTCCTCTTCCTCCTGGCTTGCCGGGCAGAGGTGGGGGGCAGTCGACGCAGCTTGTGGGGTGGAGGCAGCCGTGCGGAGAGCGGGTGGTGGGTATGGTGAGATGTATGCCGGTGAACTGGGGGTGCAGGAGAGCCGGTTGGGGTCCCCAGAGAAGAAGGGGGCCCACACAACCCCTCCAGGAGCACACACCTTATTCTAGCTCAAGTCCTCAACCAAGAGTACCCTAGTCCTTCCTCTAGAGCCAGGCTCCCCCCAACACCTGGTAGAGTGGGGGATGGGAGTAATGGAGAGGGGGGTCATGAAGTGGGTGGGGAGACAGGACACGGCAAGGAAGGGAAAGGGAGTCACGAGGGCTAAGGAGGGGGCCGAGAAGAGACCAGGGCCAGAGCTGGGCAGAGCCTTGGGAGAGGGGGCACCCTGGGTCCAGCTTCCGACATCTCCCCGCAGGCGCACGGCGACGGGTGAGTGAGGCAGGACGGCTTAACGCGGCCGGCGCCCGGCACAGCTTCCCGCACAAGATGGCACTGGGTGACCCGGCAGCGGTGAGCGGTGATGGTGGCAATGAAGGTGATGGTGGTGAGGGCGCCCACACTAGGGGTCCCCAAACTACCCACACTCAAAGTCCCGCTCGCTGTAGCTGCGGCTGGGCTTCTCGGGGTCCCAGGCGGGGGGCTTGCTGATGAGGTCCCCAAACCTGCTCACGGCCAAGGTCTTGCCCAAGTCATCATCCTCCTCCTCCATGTCTGGACTGAGAGGAGGCTCCTCCAAGGGCACGCGGACCTGCGGGCTCAGACAGCCTCTCCTAAGGACCCTTGACCCAGGAGGCCTCACACCCACCCCAACTCTAAGTCCTCTGTGAGGGCGAGGCAGACCGGCAGGTTCCTCTTCAACAGCCCCTTCTCCCTGGGCCCGGGCTTGGGTCAGCATCCGGGGCTGCCAGGGCTTGGGAGGAGAGGGGGCAACAGATCTGAAATTACCGAAAGATCCTCTTTCTCCGTACCCCCAGCCCAGCTCCATCCTGGGTCTGGAGATCCCAGGGTCGGCCAGAGGACACCCCTCTTCTCCTTGGGGTCCCTCCCCCTCCTTGTCCCCCACCTCCACGCGTCAGTCACCTGGGGTAGGGGGGAGGCGCCCCCGGGCGGCGGGATCACACCGTTGGCCATGGCTGGGGAGGCGGCAGGGGAGGCTCACCGCGGGGCCCGTGACCCGGGTGAGAAGAAGGGGGCGCTGCTGCGGGAGCCAAGTGGGGATCCCTGGGGGAGGAAGGCGAGGTCAGGATCCTCGCGAGGCCGCCCCCTCCTCCTCCCCAGAGCCGATCCCCCGCCTGGGCGCTAGTCCGCGGCCCCGCCACGCCCGGGACGCCCCGGAGCCCCGGCCCTGGCCCGCCCGCCCCGCCCTGCGGTACCTCGGGGCTCGGGAGCGTGCGGGGCCAGGGCCGGCCGCCGCGCCCCATCTCCCACCCGCGCTTGCTCTGGAGCCTGTCGCCGCGCAGGGCCAGAAGGCCAGGGATGCCCGCGGCCGCGGCGAACCGAGCCGGCCCGGCGGACGCAGGCGCCGGAGCCTGCAGCCTGCGGCTCCACCTCCTCGCGCTCGGCTCCGCAGCTCGGCCGCCGCCGCCGCCGCCGGGCCGCACAATGGGAGCGGGCGGGCGGTGACTCACCCCGCCCCGGCCGGGCCGGCCCCCACACGCCGGCCCCCGCAGGACCCCACCTGGCCGCCACCCCTTCCCTGTGCACCCCACGCTTTGCTGAGGGGGGTGCACGGCCCTACCTTCCCACAATCCCCCAGATTATTCGCTCCCCCACCTCGCTTTTAGCCTTTCCTCTTCTCAAGAGTCCCGGAGGCAACACCCCCCCACCCCACCCCCAGACACTAGCCCCTCCAACCTTGGGAACTGAGCTCACAGACCCAGGGTCGCACCCACCACCACCCCATTCCGTCCCAATATAGCCCCAGATGCCTGGCTTCGGCAGCCAAGCACCACCCAGCATTTGACCTTGGCACATCACCTCCTCTGGTGCGGGCCTTTCAGCATCTGTAGCAGGGAGACCTGGAAATGGGAGTGCTCCAAGATCCCACCCAGTTCTGAGATTGTGTGACTCAGTTTCCATATCCCCACCCTTGCCTCCCCCCAGTATCTCTCTCTCTCTCTCTCTCTCTCTCTCTCTCTCTCCCCTTTCCCAAGGGCAACAGTCTTTGGAAGGAACTCCTGGATCCCAATTCAACCCTTTGGGTCTCCCTGAAAATGGGCACACACAAAGCAAAGGCCCCTTGATAGACATGTCAGAATCACTACCCTGAATCCTAAGAAAAACCTAAGAGGATGTGGGGGACCCCTGGGGTGGAACTGCTCCAGTGGAAGATACAGCCAGCCAGGGCAGGCTGTGGGAAAGAGGTCTCCCCCTGGACCTGTGGGCGTGCTAGTCTCCCTGGCACCCCTGCACTTATCTGGATCTCAGCTCAACCCAAAAGGAGATTTTCTACTTTCAGGGCTACACCAGGGAGCGGAGGAGGGGAGCCCATCTCTGCTTTGCACCAGCAGCCCCGTGCTAGGTGCTCCCCGCCTCCCCCCCCCCCCACACACACACACAGGCACTCAGCCTTAGCACCACCGAAGCTCGTGACCTGCTTTGGTCACAGCTGGAAGCAGGCTCAGTGCTGTGTCGAAGGTGGAGCCACAGCCACTTAGGAGCTCTAGCTCCCTTCACCAAAACAGAGGTGTCTGGCCTGCCTCCCTGAAACCCGTGTGCTGAGAGGGTGAAACCAGAAGCTGGGTTCAGCGGTGTGTAAGGGAGCATGTGAACTGTGCCCCAACATGCAGGATAGGAAACCTGTCTGCTGTGGGTGAATTGTGTCCCCCCCCACCCCAAATTGAAGTCCTAATTCCCAGGACTTCCAGATGTGCCCTTATTAGGAAATAGCATAGTTACAGATGTGAAGATGAGGTCCTCCTGGGGTCCAGTGGGCTCCATTTCCAGCGTGACTGGCCCTTATGAAAGAGGAAACTTGGGCACAGATGTGCACTCTAGGAGGACACCTGAGAAGGTTGGAGCAAGGCCGCACCAGCCAAGAACCGACCAGAAGCTGAGCCAGATGCCTGGAGCAGAGCCTCCCCTGAGCCTGCAGAGGGAAACAGCCTGCCCACAGCTTGGTCTCAGCCCCAGGCCGTCTCCTAGACTGTGAAGTCAGACAGCAGCTCCTTTAATACCCAGACAGCCTTTGGAGAGTCTGCCGACCTGGGACCCCCATGAACTGGACCCTGGACACTGATCTTTCTTTTTTTTTTTAAGATTTATTTATTTATTTATGCATACAAGCTGGGGTACAGGCCAGAAGCGTGGGGCGGCGAGAGGGTTCACCAGAGACAGAGTGGGGAGCAGAACAGGCAGATTGACGGAAATACACTGCTGAGGGGAGCAGCGGGTGAGGCAGGAGAGGTCTGCCACGCCATGTGGGAATCTCCCCGGCTGGGCACGTCGCTGTTGCTGACAGCTCCACAGCGCAGTGCTTAACCGTTGCGCCACCAGGGAGGCCCTGGACACTGATCCTTAAGGTACCCCAAGACTCATCCTCTGCAGTTGTCCCCCCCTAGGCAGCACACTGAGCAAAGGTGCTCCTCTTCCTGGGGCCCTTAGATGCCCATCCTCCTCCCAGATGGGCACTCCCCACACCACCCACTAGTAGCAGTATTGTTCTCTCCCCTTGCAAGCCCCTTCCTCTCGGTCCTAGTACCAGGACGATGGAGTTAAATCTCCCTCAAAGGATGTTTACATGTCCCTTCAGGTCTCCTTCCAGGATGGTGGAGATGCTGACAGACACCACTGGTTTCATACCAGTTCATCCTGTTAGGTGTCCATGTATATTTTCATCCTTCCATCGCATCCTGGAGGTGTTTCTATTATATTCTAATGCCCTCATGATTGCCAAGCCCTATAAAGTGTTCCTGATGGGGTCTTCATTCCTGTCACAAAAGATGGCCAGTTTGTGTGACAAAGAATGTGTGTGTAGTTGCCCTATCAGCTCCCAGCTCTGAGCCTATAGATACTCAGATGGTGACAAGGAAGATGACAGCAAAGGCAGAAGCTTGGAACACCTCCTGTACCTCCTCCCCAGCTCAGTCTGACTGGAACAAACTCCAGTCTTCAAGCCGAGGACCCAGGGTGCTAGGCTGGCATAGGTAGCACCACCAAGGAAGCAAGAGTCACCCCACCCACCTGCAGAGGTGCAGACACAAACATACTGTTCCTGAGTTCTTCATGAATAGACAAGGAGTCCTCTGGGGCGGTTTCTTCTCATGGTCATTCTCAGGAGTCACCATCTTGGGGCCAAACATGGGAACTAGATGCATGTGGTAGATACTTTTCATCTGTGGCCACCCACATCTTTGAAACCCTTGTCTACATTTCAGTCATTTCCCATGAGTCCTGTCTATACCAGGTAGAAGCCATGTGCCCAGACTCCCTTGCAGATAAGGTACAGACACATGACCTGGATTCACATGTGATCCATGCACATGAGGCACTTGTTCCTCTGCATGCATGGAAGTGAGACACAATCTAAGTGGCAGTGGTGGAGGCTTTGTTATCCAATGATATTAGCACTTCTTGTGATGTAGGCGATCATAATTCCCAGCTCTCTATTCCTCCCTATAAGACCACCTAATAGTCATTTCTTTTTCCAGCTTCGCTGAGCTATACCAGTATCAGGTTGCTAGGGGAGAGCATGTGAAAGATTTACTCATTAGCGGGTCTGGGGAACCCCAGTCTCTCCATTTACTATGTTATTCCCCACCTTTAATCATAATAATGATAGCGGGGAAAATGGGGCTTTAAAGTTGCCAAAGGCAGTACCCAAATTGCTTACCGGTCACTATATTGGTTCTGCACCCGCGCACACAATTGCAAGACTACTCAGGCTTAGGAACAATAACAATGGGATTTACTTAACAAACAGGAAAAAGCAAAGAATTACTAAAGTCAACATATGGCCATTTACCTTACTTAAGACAAAGTCCAGTCCTTTAAGTCCCAGAAAAGTAACAAAGATGGCGTCTTCCCACCACTGCTGATATGGAGCTCCTCTTCCAAACAATAGACCACACTTTCAAAATGGCGTCTTCCTTCTTCTGCAGACACGCAACAATCAGACTGTAGGTCAGGTTCCAAATCACGAGGATGACACAAAACACAACTGGAGATGCTCCTGGAACTGCGATGGTGCCCCAGCACAGCACCAGGCCAACAACAGCAGCCAGACGGCCCAACAGACTGCACTCACGCATTTTAGGAAGGTGCCCGCTTCAGGCCTCTGCCTTCTTCCTTCGTCTGCAGTAAAGACAAAACTGGGAGCAATTTCTGTCGCTTGGTTACTTACAAAGCCTCTAAACTCGCTGGCCCCAAAGTCACTGAAGATTCAAAAGTGTTTCTTCTTTTCCTACATCATGGCGACTGCTTCCTCTATTCCTTCAGCATGGCAACCACCTCTTCCATTCCTACATCATGGTAACTGAATCTCCCTCTCCTTCAGTCCCTTTTATTTTTCATCAGAAACTCCACCCCAAAATGCAAACTTAGCATTTTACCTGGGGCTATTCATTCTCATTAACAAACCCCCTCCAGGGGGCACTACCTTTACTGGACTTTGGACTCAGCCCAGTCACAATAACAACATAACTTCATCACATCCTTAAATTTAGGAAGTGCCTTCCAGCTTATGAGCCACTTTGATATTCATATTTTCATGAGCTCTGAGGTAGAACATCTTAATCCCATCTGACGGAGAAAAATGAGGCTCAGAAAGTTTAACATTCAAGACTCATAGGCAGCATGGCCAAGAATTGAAACCAAGGGCTTCTGGCTTCATGTCTAATGTCTATTCCCATATACCACAGTATCCTTGCCCCTCACCACCCTGACTCAATACCCTTCTGCAAATGTTAAACTTTCCACGACAAGCACACCAACGGAAATGTACTACTACCTTACCAGACTAATTATTTAAGGACAAAATCTCTGCTACTAGACGCCATATTGGGGGAGTTCATCACCCAGCTGTGCCACTCTGCCACTGTGTGACTTTGAGCAAGTCATTTATCCTCCATGGGCCTCAGACTCCTCATCTGTAAAACAGCAATACTAAGGGATTATTGAGAGAATGAAATAAGCCCATCCATGTAAAGCACTTGGAACAGTGCCTGACACACAGTGTTAACAAACGTTAACTCGTTTCACGACTAGCGCAAGTCAAAGCAACACAAATACCAGAAGCCCTCGGACAACTTTCCATATGAAATTGATGCAATGTACGTACATGAAGTGGAAGTTGACTTGCCTTTCAAGGGCAATGACTCTTCCAGTCACACTGAACATAACAACATGCAAATTCAGAGAAGACAGATTTGGAAGGGCTCTTCCCTCTACCAGGGTAGATTCTGACACTCCTTGACCAATGGACCAGTCTTTGTGTTTGTAATCCTAACTCAGCAGACTGAAGAGGGAGGGGGTCAGGTAGCCCCAGGTTGTTACTTACACTGGACAGGAACTTCCCGATGCCAAGAGTCCCCTCCCTGCTCTCCAGAGCAGCACAACAGGCAAATTGCTGTTGAATGGCTGCAGGGTGAGGACAACCTATTTTCACAAGAGATGGGTAACATGGCATTGAGAAGAGGCCCAGACTCCTTCTTTATATAGGGATATAGGGATATATAGCTATATATCTATCTATATAGATATAGATATAGATATAGATACATAGATATCTATCTATATAGATAGATACAGACAGACAGATAGATAGATAGATACAGATAGATAGATATATCTATAGATATATATATAATACCAGTTCAGGGCCTCCCTGGTGGCCTAGGGGTTAAGTCTCAGCACTATCACCTCTACAGCCTGGGTTTGATCCCTAGCCAGGGAGCTATCCCACATGTGGTGCAGCAGACCTCGCCTGTCTCTCCCACTGCTCCCCTTAGCAGTGTATTCCAGTAGATCTACCTCTTCTGCTCCCCAATCTGTTTTGATGAATCCTCTCGTCCCCCCAGCACCCACCCCCAACACACCTCTGGCCTAAATCCCAGTTCTCCTATGCAAAAATAAACAAACATTTTTAAAAAATACCAGTTCAATGCTTGACTCAAAAGAGGTCCTCAATAAATGTCCCCATCTTATTTCCTACTGCTGTTACTTGCAGTGGCTTAGCCCATCATAATGCACGTGTCTCTCAGTAAACCTGGACTCAGCTTTCAAGATCGTACCACCAGTCCCTAAGACTCCCCCACCCCTGCAGAGCCCACCTCTCAGCTCCAAATGTGTGGATACATTTGGGGCTGGGATGACATTTTGGCACATGAATTGTGTCCTTCCGCCCTGTTCCCCCCACCCCACCCAAGCAGGTAGCCTGCTTTGGGGGGAGGGGGCAGGACAGGAAGTCTGCAAGCCCTCCTGCCTCCTTCTTCATCCAGAGCCAAAGTCTCAGGAATCCGAGTGCAGTCTGTGGAGGAGGGAAAAGCAGGGTCGTGACAGGTGTCAGCAGGACGCCAGGTAGCGAGGAGAGGAGCAGACTCTCTGGTAGGCAAAGCAGGAGCTTCCCCCAGAATGTGGGGTGGGGATGGAGAGTAACATCTGTGAGTCCTGCCAACCCCATGGCATGAAGGCTTGAACTAAAAGGTCAATTTGAAAATGTTGGGACCGCGTATTTCATGCACGCCCCAGCATGTAAGCTGAGACCCACACATCATTCCACTCTCCACACAAGTGTTGGGCAGACATCGGCATGCAAAACTGACAGAGTCGCTGCCTTAAGGCAACTTGCAGACTGTGAATAGGCTACCTCTTCAATTTAGAATTACAAAATGTAGCAGATTCCATGGAGGGAAAGCACAATTTCAGAAAACATTCAGGTGTGTGGCTGGGGAGGTGCTCCATCAGGACAAGATAATTAAGCAAAGACGGGAAGGATATAAAAGAATGAGCCCTGCAATGAAGGGCGTTAGGGGAGGAGGGAAGAACATCTGGGCAGAAAGAAGAGTTTGGGAAAAGACCCCATGGGAAAAGAAGGGGATCAGTGTGGATACTGGGGTGTTGAGATTTGGGTAATGCTTCTCTGACTCTCAGGATGTGCTATCCCTGGGAGCTGGTGCCAGAGAGGACAGATAACAGAACTAGCGAGTGAATCAGAGTGGGCAGGGGAGAAGGGCTCCAGGGCAACAAACTTAGGGGAAAGAGAAAGAGGGCCCACGTTGGAGACCCCGAGCCTTCGCTTCCTGACTGTACCAAGTCAGAGAATGGCGTGAAGCAGGTAGAGATCAGTGCAAAGGAGGTGGTCCTCGGTCTGATGCTCCTGCTCTAACCCCGCTGTCCTTCAGGACCCAGCCCTGGGCACCCCTGCCCACTCCCTCCCTGGACCGAAATCTCCTTGAAAGCAGGCACATGTCTCATGACCCCTTGGTCCACCCTCTATCTTCTCAGAGCCTGGAACATCTGACACGCTCATTAAATGCCTGTGGGCTTGAAGGCAAATACACAAGTAATTATAGCACCTAATAAACTGAAGAATGTTCTTGTGAAGGACAGAGGAGTCACTGGGTCCAAGATGATCAAATGACAGAGGATGGGCCAAGAAAACAACATGCCACAACTTGTTCACATCCACAGCCCCTGGGGTTCCCTGAGAGGCTCCCGGGAACACACGGCAGTAAGATGCAGGCCGGCCCTCCTGATTACAAAGGGCATTTCCAGGCAACAAGCAGGCCGTGATAACAAGCAGGTGGTTTAACCAGGGTTTATCTATCACGTTATGGTTGACACAGCACTTCCGCGTTGCGTTCATTGTCGCAGTCAGTGGTGTAAACTGGGCAAGGTATTGACTGGCCTCATCCCCTGACTGGAGGGGCTGGCACCAGGGATCAGCAAAGTTGCTCGTGGTTAAAGGCTGAGCTGCAACACTTGGGGGAATCCCAGAATTGAAGATGTAAATCCATTGTGCCTATTCTGATATAACCACCTCACCTCAGACGCTTGAGATGCAAAGTTCTGCCTGCATCTCCGCCACCCCCCACAGAACTGTGGCTGAATTTCCCCAGCGAACCCATCGGGCCAGGGTCTTCTCAGAAATCACCACAGCACCTTGAGAAAAGAGGAAGGATGTCACCCCTATTCCACTTGAAATATATCATCAGCCAAGATGGGCGCCTCTCCCATTGGAAGAGGGAGCGGGTCCTTCAAGATGATCGGCTCCCCCTCTTCCAAAGTCTTAGGAATCAGTGTTTATACCACTCACTTGGTCCAGACTCCCTAGGCCCTCACATCAAATTTTAAATATTACTTTTGAATTATAATACAAAAGAGGGTTTAAAAATGTGTTTGAAATAAAAAGTTAAGCCACCTCAATACCCCTGACCCCCTTCTGCCTAGTTCTCACCATCAATTTCTGATTTTCCCTCTAGAGTTTATTACATGTGAATGCATATTCCCCCCCCACCCACCCATTTTCTACAGGAAACCTACATCAGGTTTTGTAGTTTCAGGGAGCGAATCCTTTAAGCCTCACGCTGGCCTCAAGCCTCAGGCCTCCACTGCCAGCAAGCCCACGGCCAGGCGATCAATAGGCACTTGTTGGAGGGGAGGCCCAGCTGGAATGGGCGAATTGATCTCCAGGGACAATGGCGGGTGTGAAAGGCAAGTTCCTGCTGACTGACATCTGTGCGGTGTCAATGGGGGAAGTGGTTCCATCTGCCACGGCTGCAAAGCCCGAGGCGGCGCATCTTGGCTGGCACCTTCTTGGGGGAGGTGCACAGCTAAACAGTCCCCGAAGTGGCCTCCCCCCTCGGCCACTTCCTTGACAGGTGACACCACTTCTGTCTCTTGGGCTCACCAAAGAAAAGAGCACCCCAGGGACAAGGGGCTGAGGACTTGGTTGGACTGTCAAAGATGATTTTAAGCACAAACAAATGCCCCAGGTCTCAAGCTTTGAAATCACCCTAAAAGGACGGGAGATGATTCTGGGAAGGGCTTGTAAACGGCCAGCCAGCCCCGTGAAGGGCAGCTCTGGGCCAGAGGCTGAGAAGGCTTCCTCAGGACCAGCGCTGGCTCTTATTTGCAGGTGGTGCAAAATCACTGATGAGGAAGGGGGTGCACACACTGCCAGGAAAGTGGACTAGTATTTTTGGGAAGTTTTAATTTGCTTCAATTAAAAATTCAGGCCAGCTCTGAGCAAAACCGAAGTAGGTGAACTTATTTTCTGCAACCGCTGCAGTCCTTTCTGGGCCCCTGCCCCCTTCCACTGGCCTGACACCCAGGGACCTCTGCCCCCCCAGCATCTCCCAACAGGTCGGTTCCAAGACACACACCACTTCCTTCCCATTCTCCTGCCAGGCCAGACCAGGACCCGGCTGGGGAGGGAAGAAACCAGGCAGCCTCACAAGACAAGAGAAACCCTGTTTCTGGGGCTGAGCCTGCCAGGTCTGGGTCAATTCCGTACACGGAGGGGTCTTTTCTCGAGCTAACTGGTTCTGTCTCTGTCGCCTGTCTCCTGATTGAAGGAGCAGGAAACCCGTGGGAGAGCAGCTGTGTTAACCACTGCATGGGCCACATAAGGGTTCACCACACCACGGCGAGCAGAGCCCCTATTCACAGTTGCTCCCTATCAATCTTCAAGGGCACTTCAAATACTGGCACCCCCTCCCCCTTCCACAGTGCTGGCCCGGACATGGCAACTGCTTTCATGGGGAGTAAGCAGGGAACTCTCCTGCCCTGACATATCTAATGGGCTGTGCGGGACGAGAACCTGTGTCCATTCATCTCTGCCAAGCACTCAGGGGACTTATAAATATGCGGTGACCGTGTACAGGGGAAATGGAGTCGCTAGCCTCTAAGGCCACCACTGCGGCCTCGTTCTCCTCCTAGGTTTCACTGCCCACACGTGAATCATGTTGGTGCAAAAAGTGCTTGGGAAGCTGAGCACAGGGCATGCGCTCCTGTAATTACGGACCACCGGGCTGAGGCCGGAGAGCACAAGGCAAGCGTGCCTGTAAGTACAGACGCCTGGGCTGAGAGATCACTACGAGAGACAGAAGCCAGAGAGCATGAGGTCAGAAGGGCCAGGTCAGAAGGGCTTGGGTGCTGCCGGCCTCCCTACCCGCCCGCCCGCCCACCCGCCGGCTGGTCTGCCTCTGTCTGGTCCCTTGCTTCAGCATTAAAGGCTGTCAAACCTCCTGAGGGCTCCAAGATTCCTCATCCATTTGCCTGAGTCAACAATGAACCTGCCTGTCCTGCAACTGGTTTGCCCCCGTTTCCTGGTAACATGGGCGGGCCGCCCTGGAAAGCGCTGTTTTGGTAAAGTCCAAGGTGGAACCATGTTTCAGCAGGTGCTCGTAGGTGATGCCCTAACTCACTGGCAGCCTCCCACCTGGGCCCGGAGGTCTTGTTCTTTAGTCCCGTCAGAATCCAGAGGCCTCACTGCTGTACTTTGGTCACTGGTGAGAGGGCCTGAGGTTTCGTGGCCTCCAGCATGGATTCCACCCTCCCTGGCCCCAGAGTGTGCAGAGGGCTGGCTGGTCAGGGGTGGAAATGGGTCCTGAGGGTGGGTGGGGTTAAGTCCTCTCCAGTCTCTCACACTCCAGGCCCCAGGCTCCACCTTGGACTTCACCAAAACAAAGCTTTCCAGGGCGGCCTGCCCACGTTATCAGAATACACCCCTTTCCCAAGAGCCCCACATCAAGGCCCTCAAGTAGGGGAAAGGCATAACTCTGTCCAGGAGCCTCCTACTCTCTAGGTCCAAACCTTCCAGCGCCTTCCATGTTGTTGACCTTTCCAATAGCGGTGGTTGGGAATTCCAGAAAGCTGGCAGTCTCCCAAATTCAGGAATGCCAAATGCAATTTTCTCTGTAACTCAATCCCTGTAATGAACCCCTATTTCTAACCACCAGAAAAGTTAAGCTGGAAACATTCAAGTGCACTCAGCCTAAGCGGCGATTTCACCTCAATTTAAGTCTAAGTCGGTCACATCCCCCTGCCTGACAAATCAGTGCGTGCCCCCAGCACCCTTGCCAGCACGTTCTCAGCTGACTTCTGTGCCCCCTGGGGGCACACAGGGTCTCCTGAGTCACCTCCCTTCTACAGTCAAGAGAGATCTTGGGCAAATGTCCCCAGTCCGTGCTGCCAGACCCTTTCCAACAGCCTTCTCCATCTGTCCTGATGGCACGGGGAGCATCTGACAGTCCCCCCTAATTAAAAACATGGAACAAGGCAAGGTCCAGGGAACTGCTCTTCTCTAAAACCCCTGCCCTCTTCCCACTCCGGAGTGTTCGCTCTGTCTGTGGGCTCTCTCACCCCCCAACAGCCCCGCTCCACACGCCCTCGACACCCTCTCTGTTCACCCCCACGGGCTGAGCACCTCACTAGTTCCCAACAGCAACCGGAGAGAGTGGGACTCTACATGGCCCAAGACTTTCAGGCAGTAATTTCCATGCCGGGAGCTGCTGGCTGAGGACCAGAGCCCCTGGGTCAGTAGCCCCACTTGATCCCGTCATCTGGGACAGAGCGGGGTCAAAGGCCGGGTGGCACCACATAAGCAAGGCTGCCTGTGCTGCCCCGAGAGGAAGAGCTGTGGACAGGGCACTTTCTGGGTCAAGAGAAGGAATGGGGCCTCCCTGGTGGTGCAACAGGTTGAGTCTCAGTCTATGAAGCTATCCACAGCCACTGCAGCACGAGTTCGATCCCCAGCCAGGGAGCTTCCCACATGGCGCAGCAGACCTCTCCTGCCCTGCCCGCTGCTCCCCTCAGCAGTGTACTTCAGTAGATCCGCCTGTTCTGCTCCCCGTTCTGTCTCTGGTGAATCCTCTCACCTCCCGCACCTCTGGCCTACACCCCAGTTCTATGCATAAGTAAATAAATCCTTAAAAAAAGAGGAGGAATGACAGGCCCCGCGAGTGACACACTGGATTACACCCATGACATCTGGGATGAAACTGCTTTACTGATACCTGAGAAAAGTGCAGGGGAACATTCCTACTGACCACCTGGCCCGTCCCCACAGCCAGATCACCCACGCTTCATGTCCTGCCCGGGAGCCACGGGTCACCGGGGGCCCATGGCCCAGGCCCCAAGGCTGCAGAAGTCCACAGTTGGCGTTGGAGAGAGAACATCTGCAGCCACGGCTCCGAGCCCAGGGCCAGGAAGGAGGCCTCACCGATCAAGGTCCAGAGCCTCTTGGGTCACAGTCCGGAGTCCGATGGAAAACAACTCCTCCCAGGGCCCCCGGATCCAGGCCAGCAGGGCTGTGAGCTGCTCCGGACACACAACCCGGAGCGCCCAGAAACTCTCCAGCCGGGACACCTGGCAGCCAAGGGAGAAAGATGACTCAGAGGGTCACACAGAGCAGGGAGGGGAATCTCCAGGCGGAGGGGAGCCCCTGTTGGGCTCAGGCCTCTTCCCCTCCCCAAGCCTGTGTCACTCCCCATAGAAGATCCTGACTTGGTGCTTTTTAAACAGAGTCGGATCAACACTTGCTGAAGGTCCCAACGGGCTGCCACGTTTAGCACCTTGTTTCTTTAACCTTCCCCATTTTCTAAAACACACTCTAGAGTTGATCCCAAGGAATGCTTGGGGTTCAGTTCCTGGCACCACCACCTATGACCTGTGCAAGCTGGCGAATGGCCCTAAGCCTGGTGCCCCACCCTGTAACAGCACTAACTCGGGAACTTGCTCTGTGGAGATCAAGACAAAGTGGCTGGCACACAGGCCCAGGCCCACACACACTCGAGGCGCCGGTGCCTCACTCCGGCCTCCCCACTAACACAAGGCTGGGCTCCAAGTCGGGGTGTCTATCCTGCCCACAGCTGCCCCCCTCTCTACCTACGACTTGTCCAGCCGAGGGAACCTCCCAGCTCACTGCCCCGCAACTCTCTCCCACTGCCCCCAATTCGAGCCTTCCACCCGCACCGCGCCCTCACCTCATCATAGAAGACGAGCCGCAGGTCCTCCGGGGCGGAGCGATAGAGCAGCACAGAGCTCAGGCTGCTGAGTGGCTGCTGCTCTCGGACTCGCACAGACGGGCTCGGGCCTGAGGCCTTCTCCGAGGCTTCGCCACAGGCTGAGGGAAGAGGCGGCTCTGCCCCGGGCACGGCTGGATCCTCCTCCAAGAGGTGCAGGGTGGACAGGGTCAGCAACAGGGACACAGGGCAGGGAGCGGGACCTGGGGGGAAAGAGTGGGAGGCCATGGAGGAGCCCCGACCCTGGGCCAGCCCCCAGCACTATTCAGAAGAGGAGCAAACTGCCATTTGAGGGGCCACAAAGCAGCCCAGGCCCTGCGGGGTCAAAGCCCTCCCTTCCCAAACTCTGGGTATCTCCAGGCCACAAAACCTAACACACTCCTGGCCCCTCCATCTCTCCCTCCACGCCCCCAGAAAGAAGGCTCCATTCTCTCCTTCTCCAACAGAATGAGAAGCAGACCCGGCCAACCTGTTCCGCTTCACAGAAAGCCTGGACATGACAGCAGACGCGTCCGGAACTGAGGCCTGGGCTACCTCCCCAGCCTACCTGGAGAGGGGACTGTGCCCGAGAGAGACAGGAAATCCAGACTCCAGGAACTAAGAACAGCTACGAGGGCACAGAGGTGCTGAGGGGCTAGGACAAGACGGGGCATAGAGACTCACCTTCAACTAGGAACACCCGAAGGTAGAAGAACCGGGGAGGCTCCGAGGAAGAGTCTCTTTCCAGCAATGGCCTGCAGGGAGCCAGAAAGGGCAGCCCCAGGAAGGGACGGTCAGTTGGCCCGGCAGCGCTTGGCATCTCGGGGAGGGAAGTTCCGAAGGGGAGAGCAGAGGAAGGGCGGGCCTGGGTCAGGAGGCGGGGGCACAAGCACAGGTGGCAGCGCCAGGTGCTCAGGGACTGACGGGGCTGGGGCTTGGGTCCCCAAGGCACCAAGCCTGGCCTCAGCCTCCTATCAGCTCACCACAGCCGGTGCTGCGGGGTCACCTCCTCCTCTGTGGCGCTGACGCTGCTCCTCCGGGTTGGGGGCAAAGACTGCAAGACATCTGGCCCGAGCCAGGGACAGGGGCCCTCAAAGACTCCATCTCTTCGATCCAGACCTCCCGCCTCTCAACACCTTCCCATCTCCATAGCTCCAGATTTCAGAAACTTCCAAAGGAAGGCGCCCCGTTACCTGTCTCTTTCCACTCGGTCCTCTCCTCCTACCCCAGCCTCTGCCTCACCCCTCCCCTCGCTCACCAGCGAGCTCTTTGAGGAAGGCCCGGCAGCGCTTGGCATCTCGGGGCAGCAGCACGCAGCTGCCCGCCCCAGCCGCCCACTCCAGCCTCAGGCTCTGTCCCGCCAGGCCCAGCTCGATGCCACTCAGATCCCGCAGGGGAACGGCCAGGGAGGGCTGTAGCCAGCTCGCCGGGGGTCCACTGTGGGTAACGGGCAATGACGGGTAAATGAGAGAGGAGGGAGACCATAATGGGGCCCAACCCTCCCCTGGCCACGCCCCCTCACTCACCAGGTCTCCCCTGTCACTTTTAACACATGAAGCCTGTGGTCAGACACCACCACAAGACACGGACACTCCCCAGGGTGGCCTGCCAAAACCAGTGGCACCTAACGGGAGAGGAAGTTGCTAAGAACAGGAAGAGAGGCCTCAGGTGATCGGCTGACTGAGAGCCAAGTTACCTGTGAGCGCCTTAAGCTACCCCGCCCCCTACTCAGCCTGGCATCCAGCCCAGGAACTCCACCTGCACTCACATCCAAGCGAGGCTCCGCGCTGCTCTTACCCCTTCACACCACCCCGCGCACAATGCCAGGCTGTTCCAAAGCACAAAAGTGACTGCCACCCCCGGCTTCCGATGCTTCAGAGGCTCTTTCAGCCCTTGGGTTCAAGTCCAAACTCCCTAATAGACACACAAGGCTGTTCCAGAACTGGCTCTGGCCGCCACCTCAGCCTCCCATCAAACACCAGTCCCCCTCCATGTCCCACACCTACAATCTGGCTCCCCCAGTCATGGGTAGTGCCCCACTTACTACTTTCCATTCCATGCTGTTTCCTTTATCTAGAACATTCTTTTCCTTCCTTTTCCACAACTCATCCTTCAAGTTGGTCTAGCCATCACCTCCGCACGAAGGAGAGGCCTCCCTGGCCCATTCAGATGCCCCTTGAGGGCTTCTTCCTGAGCCCAGCACTATCATACCACACAAACAAGGTCTGTTTCTCGAACGAGAAACTGATACCCGGGGCAAAACTGACTCCCTCCGGATCCTGGGTGTCTAGCCGTGTTTGGTGCAAGCACGTGGGTCTGATAACCTCGTGTCTTTCTGGTAACGACAGAGCCCATGTACGGAGTGCTGGGCTGGGCCAGACACCAGCTCTCACCGGAGCTGCTGTGCCCTGCGAGGGCGGCACTACCCTCCCTGCCATGCAGGTGCTACGGAGTTGAGACTGGGAGCCTGGCCAGGTGGTTCCAGAGCGACTCTCCTCACTCTGACTCAGTTTGCTACGGTGGGAGCGAGGGGCGCCCTGAGGCATGGCACTGCCAGGCTGGCACACACCTTGACGCAGCACTGGAACTCCTCCTGGGCATCGGTGAACACCTCCACGTCCAGGAAGAGCCGGAGCCGGTGGTCCACAGAGCGGAAGTCACAGTGCTCAGGAGCTGGGGGGGAGGCGAAGCAGTCAGCCTACCCTGGCCACCCCCCGCCAGTGCCCCTTCCCTCCCATCTCAGTTCACCTGTACTCACAGGGACTGAAATTCCAGCTCTGGCAGTCGTGCGAGACCGGGTCCTGAGAGGGCGCACTGGCATTGCTGCCGCCAGGGTCGCTGTGGCCAGGAGGGTCACGGCCAGCAGTGGGGGACTGGGAGGGGGCCAACGCGTGCTCTCCCTGCCGCTGGTCCCCATCAGCGGGTGCCACAGACAGTGCCAGGAGAACCACATGATCGCTCCCACAGTTTGGACACACAGAGGCAGACTCTGGAAGGAGGCGTGGGCAGCCCCTGTGAGCCACCCAGCACCGCCCCACATGCTCCTAATACTTCCCCTGGCGCTCAGATCTGCCTGGGCCCAGAGCTCCGGCTTCCACGGCCCACCCTCCCGGCCCGCTGGGCTCCCGCTGGGCTCCCATTCCAGGGAGGGCTGAGCCAAACCAACCAGTGGCCCACAACTGCCTCAAAACCCACCCCCTTCTAATTTCAGGCATTCTCAGAGAGGGCCAAACTCAACGTGGCGCTCTCCAGCTCCTGCCCAGAGCTGGGGTGGCCATGGACTTCAGTGCTCAGTGGCAAAAATGTGGGAAAGCCTCAAACCAGGAGACCAGGGGCAGGAAAGACTCTGCAGCAGCAGACCTGTCTGCATCACTTAAAGGTTGTGATGGAGGCAAAGACAGGGCCCCGTGAGCTCTGTGCCTGGTGCCTCATCTGTAAAATGGGGGTGATGACAGCATCAATCTTCTCGGGCTGTCAGCCTGAGCGGAATCAGGGCAAGAAGCCAGGACAGGGATCAGCAGTGAGAGAAGAAACATTCTGTTTCTGCGACAGAAACGGGCTGGACCCTTTGACTGTGGTGTCAAAATCTCCCTGGCCGGTTTTGCAAATGAGAAAAGCAGAGGCGTATCACCAACACCCCTACACAGGGCAGTCGGAAAGGGGCAGCAGCCACCACCTACAGAGGCCCTTATGCCTGGCACCAGGCCGAGTGCCTTTTTGCTGTATTTAAATCTCCTGACAGTACCAGGAGGCAAGTCCGTTCTCTGCTGAGCTCAGATGAGGTAACAGAGGCGCTAATGAGAGAACATAACACACGGGCGTGTCCAGTCACGACACCTCCACCCAAGGGACCCCAGGAGCCACAGGACCCCACGGGGCAGGGCACAGCAAGATGGGGGGACAGTTTCCATGGCTTGAGCTGTGCTGCTGGGTCACTGCAGCCCCCTGGGCAGGTTCAGGGAGGGGGATGAGGGAGAAGGCCCCGTTCCCCAAGTAAAATTCAAACTCCCGCGCCAGCTAGTGCCGAGAAGGACGACGCAGCCTACAGAGGGCCCTCGACTCCACACAGGCGCTACTGTGACTGTGACTTCAAGTCCTCAGAGACATCGTGCCGACTGGCCTGCGGTGTGGGCACACCTCTCGTCTTGGGAAGAGAATGAGGAGAGCTGCCCAGTGGTTTACAAGGTCAGTCAAAGGAGGATGATCCGAGCCGACTGGAAAAGCAGCTTATCAGCAGCAAGTGCTCCGAGGGCGGCCTCCTGCCCCACACCACAGGGCTCATCAGGCCCTGCGAGCTTTCTCAGATGTCACCAAAAGAAGGGAAAATGCCTTCAAGTCATGAAAAAGGAATGAGGCCATTTAAGTGGAGACTGTATTTCCTGCCTTTTAGAGAAAAAAGCAAGATATAATTTCTCCTTTTTCTTTTGTGAATGTAGAGGCAGATGGTTTTATTTTTCCTTTAGGCAGAGTTGGCTCCCCGACTCCTGCCTTCCCTGGGTCCCCTGTCCACACTCCCTCCCTCACAATCACTTTCCCTGAGATAGCAAGAGGTGTGTGGCAGGGAGGTCAAGGGCAGGACCTACCTGTTTTCTGGAAGAGAGGCCTCCAGCCTCCCTCACTCTCCGCCCCGCCCCTGCGCTCCTCTGGTTGGAACTCACGGCCACAGCGGAGACACTGGAGTCGGCCCCCCAGTGGGTCTCCTGCTCCCCCTTGCTGGTGCTGAGCCGCGATGGCTGCTGGGGTCAACACAGCAAGCAGCTCCTAAAACAGGACAGCCCGGACGCAGCTGTAAGCGCGGAGACCCCAGCCCTCAGCTCCCACTCTCCCCGCAGCCTCCAGGCCCCGTCACCTGAAGAGCTGATTGTGCGTCGGGCTCCAGCACCACATAGCGACGCAAATGCCGGTCGGGGCGGATGTAGGAGAAGCGCAGAACCAGGATGGGGGCCTGGGGGGGTGGATCTGAGGCCTGAGCAAAGAGGGGAACCAGGCGGAAAAAAGCAGGGGGTGGTCAGAACTGGGAATTACTGAGAGCGTAGGGAAAAACAGTAGCCCTGGACTCACTGAAATGCTGCCGCTGACATCCAAGACCTGGCCCAGAATCTCTGCTCCTCAGCACCGCCTCACCAGTCTCCTGGGCTCAAGTCATCGCGCCCCACAGCTCTGCTCCTCAGTGCCAAAGGCCAACAAGACTGGTGCCTGGCACGCAACAGCCGTGTTGCCAGAGTTGGCCCCCCTGAGAAAGCCCAGCACTTCTACCAAAAGCCCACTTCCACCACTCACCTCGGGTACCGGTTCTGTCTGGGTTTGGGACTCAAGTTCTGTCTCAGCTGCCTCCAGACTCTGCAGCTCGAGCCGTTCCAGGACCCGAGCTGCTTGGAGCTCCACCTCCAACAGGTGGCCAGAGGTGACCCGGAGAAAGCGTTCCTTGCCCCGCACGCCCTTGGGCCCCTCCAGGGGACACACCAACATTGGGCGACAGAGCTCCGCTGAGGAGAGACCAAGAAAGGACCCTGTCAGGAGAGAAGGGTACCCAAGGCTCTGCCCTCCTGGCGTAGCATCCAAAAGGGTCGGCCGCCTCAAATCTGGGCTGTCCTAGCTCTCCCAGGCACATCACCCACACCTGCCCGCACCACCCGACGGCCCAGTGCTCACCTTCCACTTCAGTCTGCTCCTCCTCCTCCTCCTCTTCTCCTTCCTCCTCCTTTCCCTGCTCCTCCATCTCCTCTTCCTCCTGTGCCTCTGGCCCCACCCCACTCTCCTCTGCCTTTTCCAGCGGTGACCCCTCTGGAGGCACAGGGTCTGGCACTGGCTCTGGGCTCAGGGCGTCGGGAGGCTGTGTGCTGGGGGTAGGGGTCACGGAGGTAGCCAGGACGGGAGTCCCCAAGGTCTCCAGGTGGTTCCGATACTGCAGCCAGTCATGGCCAAACCGTTCCCGGAAGCTGTTCATGAGCTCAAGTTCCCGGTGCTGCTGCACAAACCATCCTGGGCAAGCGGGGAGCACAAAGCTTATGGGGGCCTGCACCCTGCCACACCCCTGACAACTCCAGCCTCTCCTGTGGGGGCTCTGCAGGGTGAAGCAAGGGCTGTGGAACTGCAGGGGAAAGGCAAAGGCTCCCCTTGCAGCCTGCCCCAAGTGTGTGCTACAGAACACCAGCCACCAGCCACACGGTGGGGCAGGCTGCGTGGGAGAGCCACACCCACGCCAGCACACTCAGAGTCCCGAGGTGCTGGACAGGGAGGTCACCAGTGTCTGTTGAACCTAGCACTTCCGGGTCCTGGCCATAGAGCCCTTTCATTACATGGCCTCTTGACCACCCCCCAAATGAACGCTCCTTGTAAACACTGGGGAACGCTCCCAGGAGCAGTGTCTTCTGCTCTCCCCAAACTAAAAAGCAAGAGGAGCGAGGAAGAGGTTCTCTCTGCATGTCTACTCCCCCCAAAGTAGAATCCCTGGCACCATACCTCCACAGTAATTTGATCAGAAGGGGTGTTGTGCTGGCGGGAGGCAGTGGGGCTGACTTACCAGTTGGGGAAGGGTCCAGAGTGCGGGGCTCGGGATCCGTATCACTGGGTTCTGAGATACTTGCCCGCCTCACGCGGACTCGGCTCTGAGGGTGGGCAGAGGGACAGGGCAAAGGCCTCCAAGGTCAGAGCCTCCCACTCAAGAACAGGGAAAAGGCCTTACTAGCTCCAGTCCATCCACAACCCATAGGCACCCACCTCACAGGACAGGACTTACCTTAACCTTACGGAGCGGGGGCTGGGCCACAACACCCCCTGAGGAGAGGCTGTCACTCAAGTCAGGACCCCCGGAGGTTTCGGTGGTAGTCCCCACCCGGCAGGGCAGAGAGGGGGCTGCAGAGCCAAGCTCCGAGGATGTGGAGGTCTGTCGGATGACAAGGAGGAGCAAAAGGTAGGAGCCAGGGAGCGTCTCTAATCTCCCAACTAGCCGAGATGGGACCCCCCTGGGGAAGGAACCAGGAAGACCCTTGCCCCGGAGCCCTCCGTGGCCCTAGGGGGTGCCCTCCCTTCGGGTCCTCCCACATGTCCTTGCCGTCCCACTTCAGCAGCCCCCACCACACTAACCTGAAGATCAGTAACTGACAAGACCTCTCCATCAAGGAGGAACTGAGCAAAGACAAAAGGGAAGGGGGCAGCATTGGTGGTGGGGTGCATGCCCCTAGAAGCTCCAAGCCGGGAATGGGACGGGGGGCTCCAGGGGGTCCAGGGCCTGGGGATGGGGTAGGAAAGGCAAGCAGATGCAGGCACGAAGGTGAGTCTGGGGAGAAAAGGGAAAGCTGAGTGGACACAAGAAGGTCACTCACGCCTGGCACGGCGTCCCTGGCACGGGGTGACAAGTACTGGGCGGTGGCCACTCGGTGCGCTGGGTGGAACCACAAAGGGTTGCCCTCCAGGTAGAGCTGAGGGGCAGGAAGAGGAGACTGAGGCAGGCATCGGGCCTCCGGCCTGAGAACCACTGGCCTCCGGAGTGAGGACAGGCACTGAGGGAGGGAAAGGAAAGGAGCAGGGGTGTGAAGTCCCCCGGACCCGTGAAGCGCCCGTCTCACCTTTCGGAGCTCCGTCAGCAGCCTCAGCGGAGACAGCTCCCCATGACCTTCCAGCAGGTTGTACGCGACATCCAGGTGCTGCAGTTTCCTCAGCTGCTCCAGGCCTGGGGGGTGAGGGGGGGTATGGGAGGAGAGGGGTTGGGGGCCATGGAGTAGGAAGCCAAGCCTCAGACCTGTCCTAAGCCCACATGGAGGCACTGGAGGCAGAGGGCCTCACCCACTCCCTGGTACCCCACCTTCCCCACTCACCATGCAGGCTCTGGAGCTCATTGCCTCGAAGTATCAGGGTCCCCAGAGCAGCCCCTGAGGGGCCCATTCTCGGCACAAAACGCAGGTGGTTATAGGACGCGTCCAGATGGCAGAGCTCGGACAAGTCCTAAGTGGAGGTGGGGGTGACAAAGAGGCCTTCTGTGACCAAACTCGAGTCAGGCTCCTCTGAGCACCTTCTTAACACTTTGTGGTCCGCTCACATATTAGTCCGTGTTTTTGTCACCAGTATCAGGTGGCCACTCACATATTAACATGTGTTCATCTAGTCTCCGGTTTTTCACGCCACGGTGGATTTATTTGGAACTATTAGGAGCTATTTCTTTGATCGTACTCAGTGTAGAAGCTTTACACATTGTTTTGGTGAAAGTGTAAGGTGTTTTCTGAGAGATATTACAGTTTTTTTTAATATCCAGTAGTTCAGGAATTGTGTCTGTTTTATTGAATGCTTATACCATTATTCATGCAGTGGCACAGAAAATGGCCGGCCCCAAGAGCTGGTAAATTTAAAGGGCACCGGCACACGAAGTGTTAATTACGCCTCAGTCTTGGCCTATAAAGACTACATTCAGCACAAGGGATCTCACGTGTGTGCGTGCGCACATGCGAACATAGGAAGACTTGAACAAATGCCAGCATAGTTCCCAGCATAGCTCAAGGCTATATCCCCAGGATGACAACTCCAGCCCCCTTACATTCCTACCTAGAAAACTTTGAGGCTGCCAGAAGAGTATTTGTTCCAGCCAACACCTGAAGATAGGGCCACTCTCTCCCTAAGGCCCTAGGAGCCTAACTTGGCAAGCACCAGCCAGCAAACCCAGATGGGTTTCACTCGGACCCATCCCTCCTTTCTGCTTTTTGTAAACTTCCACTCCCCCCAAAGGCCCTGCTATTCTCCTTCCTAAACCCCCCATCCCCGGCTCCCTCGTGTTCCCTGTAAAACAGTCACCTCAGAACAAACTGAACTTCAGTTCAGTTCATGCTGAAGCTTATTACTGACTAAAATAGTTTTACTACTGATTAAATGTCACAATGGTTTAGTGCAATAAACCATTCTTATTGCAAAAGACCTGTTCTTACCAATTTAACTAGTGTCCAGTTTTATCTCTCTTTGATGGGGAGCAGGGAGATATGGACAGGGAGAAGGGTCCTTTTCTGAGCTGGGCATGGGCTAGGCAATATCAGTTTCAAGGCTACAGAAGGAGGCACCCCACTTTACAGTGAAGAAGCTGACAAGCGGGCTGATCTGCCCCAAATAACAGAGGGATCAGAAATTGAAGTGTGAACTCTGGTTTGTCTCATGCTAGAGCCTGAGCCCCCAAACAGTACTGCCTCCCAAGGCATGTGGCTCCATCCAGGGATCAAGAGGTGGGCGCAACCCGGATCTAGAGAGAGGGCAAGAGCACGACGATCAGAGCCCAAGCGCCGGACGCACCATCAGGAAGCCCTCGCAGTCCCGGACTTGATTGTGACTCAGACTCAAGAAACGAAGAGCTGACAAGAGACTCTAGGGGCAAGGGAGATGGAGAATCAGAGCCCCCATGAAGTCAACTGGCCCCCCTCCCTAAGGGCCCACTCCTACCCTTGCCCAAACCCCCTTCCCACTGAGGCCCTTACCAGGGAGCTGTCTAAGGCAGTCAGTGTGTTGTAGCTGAAGTCGGCCGAAAGTAGAGCCAGCCAGGGCAAGGCAGAGCAGAGGTCACCACCACAGGCTGAGAGAAGCTCCTGCACAGGCGACAGGCACTCCGTCACCCCCACTGTCCCCTCCTCCCCCTGCCAAGGACACCCATGCTCTATCACCCAGCCATTCATTCATCCCTTGCATACTGAGTCCAGTCTGAAGATGCAGACTCAAGAAAGGCCAGGGCCCTGTCCCCAAGGAGTTCACCATGGGGAGACACCAAGAGACAGTAGGCTACGGAGCATAGACGGCAGGTGTGGCTGGAAGCACGTGGACAGGCGCAGAGTGCTGTGGGAGCACAGTGCAGGCGTGAGGAGGCACGAACAGGGGAACATCAGAGCATGCTCCTGGGTTTCTCAAGACAAGGCCCACCAGGGCCCACCTCGTGCCCTCCTTACTGATAACGCTTGGATGCTCCTGCTGCAAATGAGGGTCTCCAGCTGGGAGTAGATGCCACGGAGGCCACGAAGGCAGTGGAGGGGGACACCTCGGAGCTGGGGCAAGGGAAGAGAGGGAGGAGGTAGGAAAAAACTTTACAGAAAACAGGTCTCATCCCCACTTGCCCTGACAAGGGAAAAGATGGCAAAACCAACTACGGTGCAGATTAAATGGAAGAGAAAGAATGTCACATTACTGCAGGGCAATGGGCACACTCGGGCCTGCTTCCCCACCACCACCAAAAAAAAAGGCCATCTCCTTCCCCATCCCCAAATGGCTCCTTCAAACTGGGTTTTGTGCAACAATACTCCCTAACACCCCATACCTCCAGTTTGCGAAGGGACTTGAAAGGAAAAATCTTGATGGGTGTTGGGAGGCTGGGACCAGGGACATGGACCAGCTAAAAGAAAAAGCACTCAAGTTACTGAGGCCAGGCACATCTCCCTTTCCTAAGCATCGCTTCTTTTGTACAGCTACCGGTGACTCCCATCTTCTGGAGCTGGGGCCTGTTGACTTCCTGCACCCATGGCCCGCCCCAGCCCCAGCTTCCACTACTCTCTTGGGCTCATTGTACGTCCTGCCCCATTCCCAGCCCAGAACCTTGAGAGAGAGTGTTTTCTGCAGGACATCGAAGAGGAACTGAAGCTGAAGGATGATGGGGGAGTCGGCGGGGTGGGAGGGCAGAGCCACAAAGCCAGTCTGGCCAGGGCTCCACGGCCCCAGGTGCAGCTCAAATACATGGTTCAGCTGCTGCAGCGTGGCAGTCAGCAGGCTCAGTGTGCTGCACCCAGACAGGACCACGTCTCCTGCAGTGAGAGGGGGCAGACAGGAGGAGCACATAAGGAAAGGGTCTTTCCCTTTATTTTAAGCCTTTGTGAGCCCAGGATCTACCCACTCCAATACACACTGTAGATCTTCCACTGCAAGATCAACCTTTCAATCTCCTGCCAGCTCAAAAGTTTTCAACACATCCCTCTATCTTCAAAAAGACACCCTGGTTCACAGCTCCCTCATTATTCTGACACCTGCCCTTCCACTCTGTTCAGCTAGAGACTTGCTTCCTCCAGGAAGTTTTCTCAATATGCAACAATAATGCTGAATCTTTACAATACAATCACTCATTTCATATGAAAGTCGGTTGGTGTTTTCTTTATTCTTCTGATTGCGAAAGTAATGCACGAACACTTACAGAAACTTTCAAACAAAAGAAAAATGTGTCTCATGGAAAGAGTAACAACTCATTACAGCATCAAAGCACAAAAGTATTATTATTGCTCCCTATGAAAATTGCTCTCTCCAATGAGACTGTCACCTCTAATGGGATCTTTCAGTCACCTTAGTATTGATCACTACACCTAAAATAAGTTTGGCTATAAGGTAGGCATGGGGAGATTTTCTAAAACCTAAAAAAAAAAAAAAAAAAAAGGTGAGGCACATGACACAGAACACAAATACCCCATACCCTTCACCCAGTTCCCCCAATGCTTACATTTTATGTAACGACTCAAAAGAAAAACCAGAACACTGACATCAGTATATGAATGCATAGTTCTATGCCATTTTGTCACATGTGCCTGACACATAGCTAACCACCACCACAAATCAAGATACAAACCTATTTCATCACCATCAACACAAAAATCTCTTTCTGGCTACCTCTATTATCTCTAGCCTCTAGGACCATGTCAGATTTTTTGCAGAATAAATGAACAAACTTTGCATGAAAGAGTTTCAATGTACTAGACACTGAGGATAAACACAGATATGGTTCAAGGACTCTTGAAACCCTCAAAGGGCCTCCCAGTCTAAAAGAGAAGCTAAGACAAGTGAACAAATAATAATGCAAGCCAAAAAGTAAAACTGTTAAAAAGAGATTCCACAGATCTCATCAATGGGCGTGCAGAGTGATAGAAGGCAGCTAAAGTTAGCTGGGTAATATGAGTCAGACAACTTGATTATCTCATTTAGATTAAATCAGAATCTCCTAAACAGCACTACTATTAACTGCCTCTTAAAAATATAGAAATTGAGGTTCAGAGAAGTGAAGAATCTTGAGGGCAATTATATAGCTTACAGTAGCAAGTTACTACTTCTGTATGATCTCAAAGCCAAGGTTTGTTCCATCACAATTAAAGCCAACCTCACATTCATTCATGGACTACTGTGGTTCCACTGTGTCGGGCACTGAGGGGAAAATTAGAACAGCTACCAATTTTGAGCAATTACTACATATGCAAACACTGTACAAAATGCTTTATGTGATTTAAAATTAATCCCCACAACCTTTGAATAAAGTGCAATCATTATGCCTATTTGCTGCTGAAGGAAAACTGAGGCTCAGAAAATGTAAACAACTTCCATCAATTTTGAAAGAGAACTGGGATCCCAACCTAGGTGGGTTTGACTCCAAATCTCATGCTTTTAACTAGACGGCGTACATTGTCACACAAGATTTATGACCAGTCCCTGACTCCAAGGGACTTAGAGCCAAGCAGCGATCACCTGAGAATATCAGAGAACGTGGAGGAAGTGGCACTAGAGTCTGGCTTCCAATGACAGCTAAGGTTTGACTGTCAAAGACAAGACACTGCTGGCCATGGCATTATAGCAAACCAACCCCAGAGAAGAAATTAATGCTTTGACACCAAAACGCTTGTTATTCTCAAGGGCTGTTACTCCGTGACTCAGAAGGGGGTGTGTCTCTGGAAGGAAGGAAGCAACCTCACGCGGTCCCAGCCTCAGCTCAAACCGAAGTCCACTCACCCGACTCCCGCAGCAACCCCGCGAGCTTCCACACCAGGGAGTCCCGCGGGGCAATCGTCATGGCCACGGGACGCTGGGGGCGGAGCCTAGACAAAGGAAGCGGAAGCGCCTTAGGTGGGCGGTAGTGCCAATAGCCCAGGAAGGACCTCCGCGCAAACCGAGCCTTCGCAGGAGAAAAAGACAAGAAAGAGAGCGCGAAGGGCGTCCTTCCGGTGCTCTTTCAAGAAGCGTTAAGTCCGGTTCAGCCAGACTGACCCTCCTGTGTGGTTCTCCAACCAGCTCTGCTGCCCGGCGCCTATCAATAAGGGAAAGGAAGTCCCGCCCCGGAAGGAAGGCGAGCTGGCGGGACGGCCGGAAGGCACGCCTCCGCTGGCGGAACCACGCCCTAAGTTATGCAAACGTGTCTCTGGGGGCGTGTCCCACTGGTGGGGGCGGGGCGTCCGCGGGCCCAGCGAGAGGCTGGCGAGCCAAGTCGGCCCCGCGCTGGGCCCCCTCAGTGCCTCCACACTATCAGCCCTGCCTCTGGCCCCTTGCAGCCTAGGACTCCAGCTGGGCGCGCTCCCGGGCCTGTGAGGAAAAGCTGACTCGCTGTTTGCAGACTGGGCGGGGAAGCAGAGTTTGGAAAAATGTGATTTTCTGTTAGGAAAGACTCTTCGTAAGCGAACACTCGCTTTCCAGTGAAAGGAGAGCGAGGTCTTCAAAATCTTTGGAAAAACTGGGGCTGGCGGAGGTGCCACTTCTGGGGTCCTTGGACGCTTTTTCCTTAATCTCCATCCAAACTTGCTTTCCTTCAGCAATAGCAGATCCACATTAAGTGAGCAGTGATGCTCCACGTGTGCCTAGCCCTTTTAGTCTTCCTGTTTTGTCTCGCCACACCCGAATCTAACAGCTATTACCCCGGGGTTTGAACGTGCGAAAACAGGTTCACAGAGGCTAGGTTATTGCGAAGGTCATTCAATTAGTAACTATGGTGCCAAGACCGCCAAAGTTTTTTGGTCCCAAGTTCCCACTGTAGCTTTCACCTGGCTCCAAGTCAAGTATGGACATCAAGTACCGAACTAGATTAAAGAAAAAAAGTCTTTTAACAGAATCTCTGGTTTTCAGAGAGGGCTTGTTTTTATAAAGTGCCCTTTTCGAATTCATTTTCAAAATGCATGGTAAGCCAGTTGAAATAGAAACAGGGTTATAGTCAATTTACCCCAAATTACAAAATTTGAAGGCTCTTGTTTTCTAGAACCATACTATTTGAAATGGCAATTTATGCCCCTAAACCACACAATTCAGCATTTCTGCTACACTATGTGTGATCTGAGCCAAAAACCTAAAAGGCAGTTAAAATAAGTGGGAGCACATCAAGAAGGGCAAAAGCATATACAACTATGAAGTAGGAGTAGGGCTACAATATGTTTTTGTTGACTTATTAACCCCATAACCGTGATGATTGTCAACCCCTGCTAATCAGTCACCTGGAACCAGGAAGGGAGGATTCTCAAATTCCCTAACTACCAACACTAACCCTCTGGCAAGAAGAGAACTTCTTTTGAAGTTCTTGACATTGCAGTGTTTTGCGGTTTGTTTCAGGGGTGCCTGGGCAGCCCAGAGTTTTCCTGAGAATTCACCCACTCACAAGGGTAGCCCCTGTAGTCAGTTTTGTCATACACTCCCTTGCCTCCCAGAAATGTGAAAGTGGGACAAAGAACAGCAGAGCTCAACTAAGAGGAAGAGAGAAGCAGCAACAGCAGACTGAGCAGTTCTTTTTTCCAGTCCCCTTGTGAGGGCCACTCCCCTTTCTGCCCTTAGTCTTCATGGGGGGGCCTTGGCCACCTTCCAAAGAATTCTCCCTGGGGCTTTTTTTCCTTGCCTAAGTTAGTTTGAGTGTATTTCTTATAAATCCCTACCATGAGAATCTTAACTAAGACAAAACCTTTTTAAAAAATAAAAATCTGAAAGGAAAAAATATCCCATTCACCATTATAGAAAAAAGGAACATATACCTAGAATATTCCGAGAAATATGCCAAATCTATATGGAAAACAAAGAAAACCCAGACAACTTTAAGGACATTAAAAATAATCTAAGTAAATGAAAAGAGATCATGTTCCTAATGAGAAAATTCACTGTTATAATGATGTCAATTTAAAGCAATTTCCATCAAAACCCCAGTGGAAAGGTTTTGGAACTTGACAAGTTGATTAAAATTCCTCTGGAAGACTAAACACATGAGCTCAACCAAAAAATTCTGAGGGAAAAAAAAAAAAAGAAAAGAAGCACAAATAGGAGCCTTGCTCTCCCAGATAGCAAAATGTCCTATAAAGCCACAGACACCAAAGCAACATGACACTGACAAAGAGATAGACAAGTATTTATAGATCAATGAAACACAATACAGAAGCAATTATGAAACACAGGTTTGTTTGTTTGTTTTAATATAATATTTATTTTTGTTATTCGTATCTTTTACATTATTATGTATTCCCCATAAGTTACCACCACCTGTTCACCCGTGGAGCCATCACCATAGTTCTCCGTGCTCCCCTCCTCCCCCCTTTTTAGCCCTCCCCCTCCCTTCCTTCCCTGCTGAATGTTGCTTTCTTATTTGGCTCCCCTATATTCCTGTTATAAGTGAAACCATTCGATATTTTTCTCTTTCTTTCTGGCTCATTTCACTGATCATGATCCCCTCTAGGTCCATCCATGTTGCTGCGAATTGCATGTGTTTGTCTTTTTTGAATGCTGAATAGTATTCCATTGTGTATATGTACCACATCTTCTTGATCCAGTCATCTATTTTTGGGCATTTGGGTTGTTTCCATACCTTAGCTATTGTAAACAGTGCTG